>PVIY010021765.1:0-41937 GCA_004026745.1 Myrmecophaga tridactyla
CACATTTAGGTCTTGCTCCAGGTAATGCATGTTCTTCTCCCCTTTGTTATAATATGGTACAAAGGGTTCTTGACATCTGGGCATTGCACAGATATCAAATTGACCATTCTCTGAATGATATCATGTCCACTGGACAGGATAATCAAGAAGTTATAAGTATACCACAGGCCTTGGTAAAACATATGTGCTCCAGATATTGGAAAATAAGCCCTAAACCCTAAAAGTGATTCAGGGCCTACAATACCAATGAAATTTTTATGGACCTGGTGGTTTGCAAAATTGTTGGGCATGGTCTCCGAATTATAGGACAACCTTTCACATCTCCTTTCCACCACTAAGAAGGAAGTACAATGTTTGGTTGGTCTCATTGGGTTCCAAATGGAGCATATTCTATACCTGAGCATGCTGTTTAATCCATTTACCAAGTGGCATGAATAGCTGCCAGTTTTAGTTGGGGCTCAGAGCAGGAAAAGTTGCTGCAGCAGGTTCCAGGCTGCAGTGAAAGCAATCCTTCCATTCAGGTCTGTGATCCAGAAGACTGTAAGTTATGAGAAATGTCTGTGATTGGAAAAAGTGCTGTATGGTGTTGGTCTGTGATCCAGAAGACTGTAAGTTATGAGAAATGTCTGTGATTGGAAAAAATGCTGTATGGTGTTGATGGAAACTATCAACATGAGAACTAGAACATAAATGCCCAGGGTTCTGGAGCAAGGCCATGCTATCTGCAGTAGCAGAAACTATACACCATTGGAAAAACAGGGGAAAAGGACCTGGCCATAGAATACCAAGTGACTGTGTGGCCAGAAATTTGATCATTACCTTTGTTCTGCCAGACCCAAAAAGTTCAGGGAGTTCAGCCACAACTCATTTTAAGAAGGAAGTGATATGTCCAGAATAGGATGTGAACCAGCCCAAAGATATTTAATAAGCTATAGGAGCAGGTGACCCAGACCGTCATGTATTGACATCATCCTGCACCTTCCCCTCAATTCAAATTTATGTTCTTTTCTGATCAATTGACAAGACTGAGCTTGGTTCACAATAATGGAGATTCATATTGAAAATGGAGTGTGGCTAAGTTATAGCTCCACTCTGGAGACTGGAAGAAAGTGTGAATGGAAATCCTCTGAGTGGGAAAAGCTTTATATAGTTCATCTAGCCATTAAATGTGGGTGGAAACATTAATGTTCCAAGATTAGAATATCTTAGATCCATGGTCAGTAGTGAATGGCATGGTTGATTAGTTAGATTCCTGGAAGGAAATGCTGGAAAATAGGAGTCAAGGAGGTTTGAAGAAGAATCATATGGATAGGTTTGATTACATATGGTAGTAATCATCAAGGGTCACAATCTCTGTGTTGCCTTTTATCATGAAGGTGCACTAACCAACCAAGTAGACAGAATGACTTGACCTATTGACCTCAGGAATCACTCAATGCTAATAGACAGGCCTTATGAATTAATGACAATAGTGGCAAGGATGGAGGATTTTCATTGGTTGAAAAACATGGATAACACTCATCAAAGCAGATATAGCTGATATCACTGCTAAATATCCAAATTTCTATAAAGACCAATGCTGAGTCACTGATAAAGTACCATCTCATGAAGACACCATCAGGCTCCTGGTGACACTAGATCATAGATTTTTTAAGGGAAACAATATTTATCAACTCTGGAATCAACACATATACCAGGTATGGCCTAGTCCATCCTGTTCACAGGACTTGGCCAGCACCAACATCCCAAGGCTTATACAATGTTGATTGTTTGATCTACTGACATGGTCATTTATGTCACCCTAAATTGCATACTTTTTAGTTAGTGAAACAATGAGCTCATGGCCATGGAGACCTTCCACACAATCGTCCCACCTACTGAGTGATGGAATAGCACTCTGAAGGTACAGATAAAGTGCCAGATTAGAGATGGTATCCAGCAAACATGAGGTGCCATCTTCAAGAATCAGTATGTACCTAAGTCATTGACCATTATGCTGTCAGTATAATATATGGGCAAGAAATAAAACAAATAAAATATATAGTCCAAGATGCAAGAGATGGAAGTAGGAGTAATCCTGTACACCAATCACTCCCAGTTACCCATGTTTGCCGGAATGTTTTCATTCTTTGCAAAAATAAGTTCCTTAGGTCCAGAGGTTATAGAAAAATCTGAGAAAGTGAATCCCAACAAGGGACACAATAAGTATCTCATTTAACTTAAAGCTTTGGCTACCATTTGGTAAATTTCAGATCTTCATGCCAAGAGACCATCAGGGAAGGGACACATCTCCACCCTTTCAGATGTAATTGATGGCAATCATCAGGAAGAGGTAGGGCTCCTTCACACAGCAGAAACAGGGGAAACCAAACATGTGTGTTCAGCATGCAGGTGGTTTAATGGAGTAGTTCCATGTTCTTTCCCAATTTTGATAGTGTTGGAGAAGTACAGTAGCCCCTACCAAAAAACAGCATAGTGGGTAGGGACTTGAACCCCTCAAGGATGAGGATCTGGGCCACCAGATGGAGTAAGCTTTATAAACCAGTAGAGAGGTCAGCAGAGAGAAATCTAGAATGGGAAATAGAGGAGGACTCAGTTGTAGTCTCAAGACCTGTAAATCATCCACTGGTCTTCTTTATATAATTTCATCCAGGATATGAGATAAGTCAGATTCCTGGAGAAGCGTATAGCAGAAAAAAGTGGATCAAACCTGTGCAAAATTGGACGAGTCTTGTTTCCCTGGCTTTTAAAAACGTTGCCAACTGATGGCTTGTAGATGGGAATTGTCCTCCACTGAAGTATGTTATCTAGACTAAGGTTACATTTCCTTCCCAAGAAAGGGCCTCATGCAGTGACTGATCAAAGTGGGGGTACAAAGACCCAGCCCTCTCGCCTCAAAGACCTAGTGCTTTTGCCTTAATTCATTCCAGCTCCATGAGATCAGATGAAGCCCCTGTCACAACTGCACCAGGTCCCTAATCTCAGTCCTGTGCCCCTTCTTCCTTTCCTTCCAAGTCATTGTTCCTGAGAGGACTGTCCAATAAAACACTAATATGGCAATTTCCATTGCTAGGTGTTTCTAGGGAATTCAACCTCAGATGATTGATATATTGCTTTTAATTACTGTAAGAGGAATATAGGGTTTATTACAACAGTAGGAAAACAGAATTGTATTGATGGAATAAAAACATATTCAGACTCTTTGATGAGAGAAAACATGAATTACTCACAGCTTGATTAAACAATAACCTCAGCTTGATTGACTGAAAAGAAAAAGTTAAAATAATAATACAACATTAATGTTTATTATGTCAATTGGAAGGGGGAAATAAACAGATAAGTGATTTTGATATTGTAAATTGATTATTATTTTGTTAAATAAACTGAGAGTATCTAAGATTTGGTTAAAAATAAAAGCCAACCAAATTTTCTTGGTAACACCCCCAAAAGAAATGTGATAAATATTGAAAATAATGACACTAGCAAGTGGTATAGATAAATGTTTTACATGTTTTCATTATCACAAATAAATCTAAAAATGAAAAAATTAGAACCCATCTTTGGAAAGCAGAATGAGAGGGAAAAAAGCAAGAACTGAGAAGGAGATTAATGAAAATATAAATATCAAGAAATAAAAATCAATTATAAAATGCAAAGAAGCTAAACAATTCTCAAAATTAATGGCTTGAAAGGTAAAAACAACAACAACAACAAAAACATAGATAAACCCCTACTAAGTATGATCAGGTAAAAGCATACGAATGATAAAGGAGAGAGTAAAAGAAAACTAAAATAATCATACCAAGCAGCACCGTGGAAAAATTTTGAAAATTTAGAGATTATGGCTGATACTCTAACAAAAGGTAAATGATCAAAATTGAGGGCAGTACAATGGTGGCTCAGTGGCAGAATTCTTGCCTGCCACGCCGGAGACCCAAGTTTGATTCCTGGAGCCTGCCCATGCCCAAAAAAATTGACCCAAGAGGATAAGGAAAGAATAAACTAATCATAATCATATAAAACATTAGAGAGATGATGGAATATTTACTGCTGAAAAATAAAAATATCAGATAAATATTTAGCTATATTATTTATAATCTTTTTTTTTTTTTTTAATTTGCATATGGGCAGGAGGCACCAGGGATCCAACTCCAGACCTCCAGCACGGCAGGTCGGAACTCTGCCTGCTGAGCCACGGCAGCCGCCCAATATTTATAATCTTTAGAGACCAGAAAATAAAAGCGTTATTTTAAATGATTCAATTTAAAAAAACAGATAGGAAGATTCTCAATTCATTTTATGAAGGTAACATTTTATTTTACTACAAAAGTCTGATTAAATTTTAAAAATAGAAAAAAATTATCTACTTTATCTCTGAATATTGATGCAAAAATGTAATATATATGCACACATAATATAGATATATACCCAAAAAGAATCCAGCTATTTATCAAAAGGATAATATGCTTTCAACAAGAAGGATTTATTCTAGGAATGAAAGAATGGTTCAGATTTAGAATATCTATAATCCTTATCCTTTACATCAACATATTAGAGGAGAAAAATCTTAAGATCATATTAATAGATTCAAAAAATTTAGATGAAATAGGAATAAAAAGAATATACTCACATATAGTGAGAAATGTTTAACCACACTCAATAGCAAAAACATTATTCTAAACACTAAAGCACCAAATGTATTTCAATTAAACCCAAATAACAGACAATATTGCCACATTGTCTTGGTGGTTCTAATAAAATCAGTAGGATAAGAAGATAAAATAACAGATGCAAGTGTTGGGGGGAAAAAAGACATAAAGCTATCTCTTTTAGTTGATTATATAATTGTGCATCTAGAAAATCCAGGAGACCTCAGTAAAATATTACTAGAATTTAAAGAAATTGAAAAAATGGAGCGGTATAAATGAACATACAAAAACCAGTAGTGTTTTTTTTTTCTCTAGCAATAAGCAGATAAAGACAGTTGTTGGAAAACATTCGCTCAACATAGCCACTGTATAATAGTTTAAAAGCTATCTACTTTATAGGCTTCTAAAAATGCACAAAATATATAGGAAAAAAACTATAAGATATGATCTGAAAAAGTCAACTATAAGATTGACATCATTATACATATATAATGTATAGATACATAAAATATCAATTCTTCCAAAAGAAATATACAAATACAATGAAGTTTCAACTAGAATTTCAAAATATATGGAGGGATTGGATAAAAATATTTGTAAGACTGACGAGGACATTTTGAATTTGCTTTTAAAATGTTAATTGCTGTTAGTACAAATCAGTACTACAGAGCTATCGAAATCATAGGAATACACAAATAGATTGATGTAATATAAGAGAATAAGGTAACATTGATAAATGGCAATGATGGCATTTTAATTCAGTGGTAAAAGGATGGATAGTTAGTAAATGGTACAGGCACAGCTGGCTATCCATCTGGAAGAGTATAAAACTGGATCCACTTTTTACATTGTGTTAAAAATAAATTCCAAATGGATTAAAGACCTAAATGTAAAAAACGCAAGAAAATCTGGGATACTATCTGGAGCTTCTTGGGGCAAGGGAGACTTTCGAATCTAACAACAAAAAAATCCAGTCTATAAAATAAAATATGAACGGATTTGGATTTATAGAAACTCATTTTTTTCTGTGATGATAGATGACATTAACAAAGTCAAACAAACAACAATAAGAAAAAAGTGGGAAAATATTTGCCATAAAGAGAACAGATAAATGTGGTATTAATAATGCACAAAAATCTCTTGCAAATTTACAGGTAGAGAACAAACAAATATTGGCAAACCGTTAGCAAATAAAAAAATAAACAGCAGCAAACCCAAATGGCCAGCAGATATGTGAAAATACACTCAAACATAATAATTACGAGTGAAATGCAAATTAAATTGATAATGAATAGTTCTTTATGTTTATCAATTTACCTGAGTTTGTTTAAAAGGAAATGATTATATCTACTGAAGGCAAGTTATGCAAGGAATAGAGCACCCTTACATTATCAGATTAATGTTAAAATTTTTACTATTTGTAAGAGTCTAAAAATTATAGATGAATCTTCCCTTTAAACTAGAAAATACACCTCTGAGAAATTGTCCTATAGAAATAGAAACTACCATTCACAAAGGGACTGTCCCTCGACAGGGAATGTTTGAATAATGTAATGTATATCTGTTATATGAAATACAAAGAAAATATCAAAAAGATTGAGTTGAAGCCATACCAATTGTCTAGGAAGGATTTCTACAAGATGAAAAAAAATCTATGTGTAAGTTGTAGAACAAACAAGAACATTGACCAGAAAAAAGAAATACATACACAGACACATAAGATTTTTTAATATAAGATTATATAAATTCATAGAAAAATAAGGTAGAAAATAGAAATGCAGTTGCATTATACTATAGGAAAGTGGTGCTCTGTTTGAAAAATTTAACATGTTCCTGTCCCCCTCCCTGTGTATGTTATGATCATGTTAACTTTGGTTATATATGTGTATATATGCAGTTACACATATGCACTGTGCAGTTATGTGCATAATTTTTCTCCTGGAGACCGAGCAAAATTGATAATAAGCAGCCGGAGGCGTGACCACCTCCTGTCCAGCCAAGGACTGTGGATTTTAGTGGTCCATATATCCCCCTGGTGTGAAAGTGGTTCTATGGTACTTGTGGCAAAGGTTTAGAAGATTCTGCTTCTGAAGTTCAATGTGGTTGTTTCCAAGCTAGCTCTGGGAATAACCAGGGTGCTAATTCTTTATCTTTATTATTTATTTTAGTTTGTGGTTTTCCTAAGTGATTGCTCCAAGCTTAGTCAATTACTTTCCCCTTCTTTATCTTTTGCTGGTGAAGGAATGACTTGCATTCATTTCAGAAACCAAGACAGTAGAAATCATTTAGCCTGCCTCGGTCTTGGTTTTTTAATCTGTGAAATGCTTTCTTTGTCCCTGATGAAAAGGACATGGTAATGGTAAATAAGGTAAATAGCTGGATATGAGCTCCTAGTAAAGATGTATCATGTAAATACAGCTTTGAGGTGTTCGTGATATTTCAGCTCTGTGATTTCACATGCCTTTCACTTTTGTAACAATTGCTTGGAGGGAACCAGTGGACCAGACCTGATATAATTAAGCACAAAGTAGAACACTTGGAAATAAAGAAAAATCAAAGTAAATCAATTTATTTATGGGCAGATAATCAACCATTTTACAAGAAGGCTTTTGAGACTGGAAAAATAAACTTAATTCCCAAGTGTGTTTTTGGTACTCCCACCAAGAAAAAAATAAATAGAAAACAATAAACCCTCTTGAAACCTTTCCCTCGTGCCCCTTTTCATGACATTTGATTGTAATTGATAGCTGAATAAATAAAAAAAATACTCAATATAATCCCTTAGCTGGAAATGCTTAATATAGTCTTCAGTAGCTAACAAAACTATTTAGTATAATCACTTCACTCAAGCAGCCTTAAATTATTTTAAGTATAAAAAGCCCTTGTTAAAATAGTTTGCTTTTGGTTTACTCTCAACAAAAAGAAAACATCTGTTCACAGAAACCCTCCCCTGCTCTGTTTGCAGGAATGAAACATCATATGAACTAATGTCAGCACCTTCCCACTCTTGAAGGACAAGATCAAAGGCTTCAATTGTCAACAGAGAAAGAAGGGCCTACCAGGTAACAGGACATACTGCCCAAACAGAAATGAAGCAATTTACCAGTACTCAATTTTAATGAATCCTGTGACTTACTGAGTTTTTAATTTTTTTTTCCTGCTTTCTTCTGCACCTTTGCAATTTCTTTGTCTGTTTGCAAACCACCTTTCCCACTCCGAACTGGTCTTAGAAAGTTTTTTCCTCCAGTTCCTTAATGATGCATCTTCAATAAACTCATCTTCTCACTAAAATAAAGAGACTTGTTTCTCTATTTGATGTGGGATCAGGCACGTCTGACTATTTAAGACTGTTTTCTGACGTTATCATTGTTCCTGGCCCTCATTTCCTGTTTCGTGAGTTGATGCAACCAATATCCCTCCTGGAGGCAGGCCGTTCTCTGTGTTTTCATTAAAACAATCTTTTTAAAACCCAGGACGATCTTTTTCAAGCACACATATGTGGCCCATGAGGCCCATACTGAAAACATTTGGCAGGTCCACCTTCACCTTTCACACAAACTCCACACTCTTTATTTTCGTGACTTAACTCATCCCATTTCTCAGGTGTCATTTGCACATCTCAATGGCCATTACTTGTCCACATAACTCATTTCCAGCTCTAGAGAGAGGTGGGTGTAGGCAGGCTGTCACTGACAGTGCCCAGATAGTATCCGGAACATCCACACCCTTTCACCCAACACACACACACACATGCAAACATGCACACACATATACTCATTGATTTGGAGCCTGGACTCTGAGTGGTTTCCCAAAGCCTGAGACTGGAGTGGCCCACAGCTATGAAACTTGGTGGGATGTTCGCTGACATGCTGGGAAAGACAGTATGTAAATGGAAGGAATTGTGCAAGTATCTAGCCATCCTGAACAAGGGGGAAATGCTAAGTGTAGAGAATCTAAAATAGGGAACAAGGAGGTTTGGGATCTCAAAGGTTAGAGGGAGACCAAAGGAGTCTCTAAGCACATTGGATGGCATATTTTATCTGCCTCAACTTTATTAAACTGTTACAATTATCTTCAATTCATTTATTTCCTAGGATCAAACACCAGTCCCCTCATTGTCTCACTGAATGCCATGCTTGGGCTTAACAGTCTGTCTCACCCAGGGTCAACAGCTCACAAATCCAAACAGTGTACAAGGAAATTAAATCCAAATCCACCAATGAGACACCACGTTGTAGACACAACGGATGTACACAAGCACATGGACATGTGAATGGAACTTATAAATCATGGCTAAACTGACAAAGAAATAGCCTAAACTATTGGTGTGCTGGCAGTTGGACTTTGGTGGGGGAGCCTCCAATTTGTAGCATCTGCAGATATGCATATAAATATATCCCTACAATGGCCAATTTCAAGCCCACAAAGGTTTTACAAATACCCTGAAATTGTAAAATTCAGCTCTCCTAAACCAGTATGAGCCAGCAACAGAGCACCACCCAGCACAAACAAGCAGCTCCTGGGATCACACATACACACACACACACACACACACACACACACACACATATACACAAAACCAGTTTTCTTATCTCAGTTGGGCACTATTAAATTAAATAAACAAGTATTACAGACAAAGTTTGAGCTAAAAAAAACAGTGTTTGTGGGAAGCAAGGATTGGCTGTGTTCTGGAAGGAGAGAGCAGATGCAGTCATAATTGACACTAAGTCACACTAAGTCTTGACATTTTAAGGAATCCCTGTGAAGCTGCTGATGCCATGGTCTCTGCCTCCATCCACCAGGATAGCCACCAGCTACCTGTTCAGGGCTTACTCTCACCAGCTTTCTAATATAGGCATATTAAATACCTCACCTTTCTTAATATTCACTATAAAATTGGAATGTAGAAATCATTCTTCTCACTGTGTAGATAGGGATAGTGAGGCTCAGAGAGCTCAAGCAACTTTTTGGAGCGCCTGTGCTTACAGGCAGCTTAAGAATATATTGTGATATCTGAGCCTGTACATTTCATGGGACTGCTTCAATCTGCATGTCATAGGCAATTTGATTAACTCTCGTCCCTTGACATTAGCAACTGTTGTTCATTTTTCAATAATCTGCAATTTTAAATAAATTTTATTTATGACCTCTCCATATCCACTAAATATATACTTCCCATGTCTCACATCTGTCCCCTGGTAAGCTTTAATTTACTTTTTGTCTCTGCAGAAATACTATTTCTAGTCATCTCTCATAAGTGATATCTATAATATTTGTCCTTACTTGTCTTGGTTATTTCACTAGGCATAGGGTTTTCAAGGTTATTCTGTGTCACAGCACATCTCAGAACCTCAGTCTTTCTTGCGACAAAATAATACCCCATTGTTTGAACATAGTACATTTTGCTTATCTGTTTATCTGTTGATGGACACTTGGATGGGTTCCATCTTTTGGCAATTGAGAATTTCACGGTTATAAACATTGGTATACAAGTTTCTGGTTGAGATCCTATTCTCATTTTCTTTGGATATATATCAGGAAGTGGAATTTCTGGGTCATATCATAATTCTTTATTTAACATTTTTGAGGAACTATCCACAATGGCTGTACCAGTTTATATTCTTACCAACAATGCATTAGAGTTACAATTTCTCCTCATCCTCTACATTTCTTATTTATTTATTTTTTAATAATAGCTTTTCTAATGGTGTGAAGTGGTATCTTATTATGGTTTATATTTTCATTTCCCTAATGGCTAATAATGTTGAGCATTTTTCATATGCTTTTTGATCATTTGTATATCTTCTTTGGAAAAATATCTTTATATATTCTGTGTATTAAGCCCTTATCTCGTATATGGTTTGCAACTATTTTCTCCCATTCTGTATTTTCTCCCATTCTGTATTTATTGACAATGCCATATCATATACAATTTTTTAAAAATCTTGATGGAGTCAAACTTATCTATGGTTTCTTTTGCTGTTTGTATCTAAGAATCCATTACCAAATCCCAGATCATGAAGATTTGCCCCTATGCTCTATCAAAGTGTTTTATAGTTTTAGTCTTATATTTAGGGCCTTGCTTCATTTTAAGTTATTCTTTTAATAGGGTTTGAGGTAGAGGACAACTTCATTATTTTGCATGTGGATATCCTGTTTCTGGACATCATTTGTGGAAGAGGCTATTTTTTCCCCATTGCATGTACTTAGCACCCTTGTTGAAAATGAATTGGACATATTCATATAGTTTGTAAGTAACAGAGTCAATATTCCCAATATGGGGAATTGCCCAATTGCAGACTCCAAACTCTTTCTGCTAATGATATAACCTCCCTATGATGATTAATTTTATATGTCAGCTTGTCTAGGTTATGGTGTCTAGCAGTTTGGGCAAATGGTGGCCTACTTGTCACCTAGAGGCATCATAGATGAGATTAGCTCCTATTAATTGACTTTAAATAAAGGCCATTGCCCTTGACAATGTAAGTGGCCTTATCCAACTAGTGGAAGATCCTAAGAGTGAAAAATGAAGATTCTGAGAAGAAGAAATTCTGCTTGAAGACACACCTTCCTTTCTTTCCTGAGATTCTAGCCTATGGAATTCAGATTCAAGACTTCACTCTTACCAGAACTTTCTCTGGTAAGTTCTGACATGCCCTATGGAATTTAAACTTGACAGCCCTCATAACCCCATGAGCCAATTCCTTATAGTAAATCTCTTACTGTATGTATGCATATTTCCTGTTATTTCTGATTCTATGGAAATCTCTGATACACTCTCTAGTTCCTTATCTTCTGCCAACACCTCACCCTCTAACCTGCTACCTAGCTTTGTAGGAACCAGGCTGTTTACACACATTAACCCTAAATATCATAACAGCAAATCTGCAAGTCTCATAGGATTATCATCACCTTACAAAGGAGGAATCAGAGGCTCCGTGATGTTATGTCACTTGCCCAACCAGGAATTGGGCCCCTGTCCTTCTAACTCTAAACAAATGACCTAGTCCCTTAATGGATCTCTCTGACCTTGAGGCCAGCATAAATGTGGGGACAGTGTCCTCAAGCCAGAGCTCTCAACTCCTTGGGTTTTTACCCTGAGAGTTGCCATTCGGTACATGCATCAGGAAGACACTACTGTGACTTTCAAAGTAGATGAACTCATAAAAAATTCAGCATGTCACATTGGAGACTTCGCCTTGTTTGGAAAGTACAAGACAAATTTCAGCAGGCTACGGTTTGTTTGAGAATGCTGGGAATAATCTAATCTGCTATTTCAAATATAATTTAGGTTTAAAGGGTGTTTTACTGTTGTATTTCTAAAGCGCCTGAGGATCCAGCTGAGCGCATTACATATCACATTAGATTAAGGTCAGTTAACAACACTGTGAGGGATTTTTCCCCTTCATAATGAGATGGAGCTGAAAATTAGTGATTACATTCCTGTATGTTAGTATAGAGGAACAGAGGGATTCTAGACAGGTTCCAATGATGAGTAAGACTGCATCATGCAATCCAGTGATTCACAGCATTTCAGAACTCCCTGAGCCTTTTGATCAGCCTTATTAAGTAGCCTTGCACCTGGAGCCCAATGGGTAAAAGTTTGTGTCTCTCATGCTAAATGGCATGCATTTGGATTTAAGTATGTTGAAAGGAACATAGTTTATGTGGAAAACAGACTTTTCCCACACTGAAGTCAACTGCATCCATGTGCTACCTTCAAATGAGACATTACAACAAGGGCCCTTCTGCTGCTGTTTTATTACCAATCCCATGCCTACATGCTACCATTGTCCTTAACCCCTAACAACCACAATCTATTCTCCATTTCTATCATTTTGTCATTTCAAGAATGTTATACAAATGGAATTATGTAATATGTAGCCATTTAGGATTGGCTTTTTTGGTTTTGTTACTCAGCATAATTCCCTGTAGATTCATTTTCATTGTTGCATTAGCATAGTTCATTTCTCTTTATTGCTGAGCAGTATTCCATGGAATGGATGTTCCACAGTTTCAACCAGTCACCTGTTGAAGAACACCTAGGTTGTTTCTGGTTATTGGCTATTATGAATAAAGCTGCTATGAATATTTGCATAAAGAATTTTGCATGAAAATACTTTTCATTTCTCTGGGATAAATTACCAAGGGTACAACTGCTAGGTCACAAAGCAATTGCATTGTTTAATTTTCTAAGAAACTGCCAAACTGTTTTCCAGAATGATTGTACCATTTTACATTCCTACCCACAGTGGATGTATGATTCAATTTCTCCATCCTCTTCAACTTTGAGCGTTGGCACTATTTTTTATTTTAGTTATTCTGGTTGATGTGTAGTGATATCTCATGGGTACTTTATTTTTGTTCATTTTAACTTTATATTGTATTAACATATATAAATTCACAATCTCTTTTAACCATTTTCAGGTGTGCAATTTACTAGTATTAACTACATTCACAATGTTATGTCACCATCGCCACTATGTATTACCAAAGTATTTTTGTGCCCCAAATGCATTTCCCTAATGGCCAATGATGTTTAACATCTTTGCATATTCGTCTTTGCCCTCTGTATATCCTATTCAGAGAAATGTCTCTCATGTCTTCTGCCCATTTCCTAATTGGATTTTTGTATTTTCACTTTTCATTTTGAGAGTTCTGCATATATTCTGTATACTTTTTTAGATGTATGGCTTGTAAGTATACTCTCTCACCCTGTAGCTTGTCTTTTCATTCTCTTACCAGGGTATTTCACAGAGAAAAAGATTTTCACTTTCGTGTGATTCTGTTTATTAATTATTTTTTCTTTTTATGGATTACATATTGACTTCAAAGCTAATAACTCTGTCTAGCTCTAGATCCTAAAATCTTTCTCCTATGTTGTTTTCTACAATTTTATTGCATTGAATGTTATATTTAAGTCTGTGATCCAATCTGAGTTAATTTTCATATAAAGTAAGAAACTTAATTTGAAGCTCATTTTTGGCCTATGACTATTTAATTTTTCTAGCACCATATGTTGAAAAGGCTATCTTTCCATTCAATTTCTTTTGAATCTTTGTCCAAAAATCAGTTGGACATATTTGTCAGGTTTCATTCTGTTTCTTAATTTTTTATATGGATCAGTGTGTTTATCCCACATGGCTTGACTCCTGTAGTGACAGAGTAGGCCTTAATATTGGCTTTGCCAATGTGAGGCATTCACCCAGACCCTCAGAGTCTTATTTCTTATTTATTTTCAACCTACTTGGCTCCTCTTTTCCTCAGGGCCCTTTATTTCAGTTTACTGTCTGCCAAAGCAAATACCATGCAATGAGATGGCTTAATCAGTGAGAATCTATTGGTTCGTGGTTTTGAGGCCAGGAAAAATCCAAAATCAAGATATTATCAGGGTGATACGTTTTTACAGAAGACTGTGGTGATTTGGAGTGGGATGCTGGCAATCCTTGGTCCTGGACTCCTCTGGCACATGGTATATCGGTTTGCTAAAGCTGCTAGAATGCAATATAACAGAAACAGAGTGGCTTTTTAAAAGGGAATCCATTAAGTTGCAAGTTTACAGTTCTAAGGCCATGAAAATGTCCAAACCAAGGTATCCAGAAAAATATACCTTGGCTCAAGAGAGGCCTATGGGTCTGGAACACTTCTGTCAGCTGTGGTCTTTGGTTCCTGGTTTCGGTTTCCCTGGAAGTGTTTTCTTTCCTCATCTCCAAACATTTGGTTCTTGGGTTGAGTCTGAAGCTTTTTCCAAAATGGTTCCCTTTTAAAAGACTCCAGTAAGCAAACCTCACCTTGAATGGGCAAAGACATATCTCCATGAAAACCACCTAATCAAAAGGTCCCACCCACAATCGGATGGATCACATTTCCATGGAAACAGCTTCATCAAAAAAATCCCAACCAGCAATATTAAATCAGGATTAAAGAACATGGCTTTTCTGGGGTACTCGACAGTTTCAAACCAACAGACATGGCAATGCACATGGCAGCCTCTTCTGGCCTCTTCCTTCTCTTCTGGGATTTGTTGACTTAAAGCTTCCGGCTACTCCCTCTGTGACTTTCTCTCTATCAGTCTGAATTTCATTCTTCTTATAAAAGACTCCAATAATAGGATTAAGATCCATCCTCATTGAGGTGAACCATATTTTAACTGAAGTACCCTTACCCAAAGTTCATACTTACAATGGGTTCACATCCCAGGAATGGGTTAATTTTTTCCTGGGGTACACAGCTCCAAACCACCACACTTTCATAACTCTTACTCATCTTCTTTTTGCTTAGGAAAGTGCATTTTCTATCTCTGTCTCACTTTCTATCTTTGTACACTCCAAACTCCAGTAATATGCCTTCTTCCCTGGGTTCGCATGTGAGCAGCACAAAGGAACTAGCAGAGACTCTAAAAGCCCAGTTTCCCCAATCCCTGCAATTGGAAGGGAGTGGCCTAACTTATTTTCCACTAATATGTATTGGGACACACATATGGCTTCCATCTCAAGTAGACAGAATTAGAATCAATTTGATGTTTTTAAAAAGTTTACAGATTTTTTCAATATAGAAATACTAAGGAAATCCACCTTACAAATTTACTGTAAATGTCAAACACCAAAAGAGAAAGCTCTGTAAACATTACAAATTATTCAACAGCTATGAACAATCATGACCACTCCCAAATTCCTCCATGAATTTGCCAGAGCCTATATTTTAGCCTGCAGGATATAGGGAAAGATGAATTTTTCCCATGAGTATTTTTTAAAAATATTTTTATAGATAAAACATCATAAAACCACAAACACTCTTAACATACAAACATTCCATTCATGGTGTACAATCAATAGCTCACAATATCGCCACATAGATGTATCTTCATCACCATGATAATTTTTGGAACATTTGTATCACTCCAGAAAAAGAAGTAAAAAGAAAAATACATAACACACCCCTTACCCTTCACTCTCATGTACCGCTAGTATTTTCATCTACCCAATTTATTTTAAACTTTGTTCCCCCTAATATTTGTTTATTTTTTATCCATATTTTTATTCAGCTGTCCATACCCTAGATAAAGGGAGCATCAGGCACAAGGTTTTTGTAACCACACAGCCACACTGTAAAAGCTATATAATTACCTGTATGACTATCGATGTCAGAATTTTTGAGAATCTCAAAATAGTGACAAAGAGTTTTGCTAATATAAAAGAATCTCCAGAAAAGGCTTTGTTCTCTTCAAATTTCAGTATAGTACTATCTTGGTTTACCAGAGCGCTTATCAAAATGGGTTGGCTGAAACAGTAGGAATTTATTTGGCTCATGGTTTTAAGGCTAGAACAAGTTCAAACTTAAGATATTGTCAAGGATATGCTCTCTCCTGGAGTCTTTGACATTCTGATTCTGGCTGCCAGCCATCCTTGGAGCTCCTTGCCTTGTTTTTCTGTCTCCTATCACCTAGTGATGTCCTGTCCTTTCTAGGTTCTGTGACTTCCAGGTTGTCTTTGTAAGGCCTCCACTTATCTGTATTAAAGCCTATCGTTATTCAGTTGGGTCATATCCTAACTAAAATCAACATCTCCAAGAGATACTATTTACAATGGGTTCGTATCCACGGGGTTTCAAATTAAGATTAATAAATTGTCTAAATTGAGGTACATAATTCAACCTACCACAGGAGCATCTACGATTGGTTTAGGGAGGAAAAAAAATAACAAAAAATAAAGCCTACATTGAATCAAATGACCAGAATTTATTCCACTCTTCTAGGGCCTTTTAAGTAGACATCAAACTGGATTAAGTTGTTCTAAAATCTATATAGCAAAGTGTTAGAGTGAGTAAGTTTATGTGAGAGACCCTTTTTCATCTAAGCAGCCCACTGAAATCTTGAAATCCAAAGACAAATTATATCAGAATCAACTAGATATTTTGAGGAAGCAGTTTCCGACACCCTGGCTTGCCACCTCCTCTTCTCACCTTCTTCCATTAGATTCCTGTCAGTTAACTATTGAGTGGTGCCAGAGATCTTAATTAAAAAAAAAAGTTGCCCAGACATCTCTGCTGTACAGGCATGCTTGTGAGCAACTAACCAGGCCAAATTCAGACTCCCAAACTTGAGAATCTCAGAAGCTAGGTCAAGTGTCTGTAGGAGGTGGGGTGAAATTCCAGGGACATAGAGATCTGAGGGTGAGTAGGAGGCACTCTGATCTTGTTGGAGGATTTCGAAACAGAATATGGAGTGGACCAAAGGAAAATTCCCCTGATCTGTAGAATCTGTAGGCTCTCACCAGACTTCCCATCCATTAGAGAAGCACTTTGCCCATGTGTTTACCTCTACCTTCTCTTGCTTCCTTTTTCAAAACTACTTCTAAAGATGAAGCTGTATTTGTTCATCTATAAAATGAGGTGTTTGAGATCTGACCTTCTGCTGGAATTAATTTTCCTGGGCAAATATTCTCCATAATGAATCACAAATAATTTATTAAGCTCAGAAGGAATATAACTTAAGATGAAAGCAGAAAGTTGAATTTATTATTTTAACCACCAAAAAAATCTCATCTCTTCTTTGTGAACACCATATTTTCTGTGCAAGAAAAAGACATATCACATATGCATGAAAATCAATGCATCTATATTGTATCCAAACAGTGCCAATGGAACTAACAAATGCATAATCAGTCTAACCCACTCTTTTGAAAATAAATAGATTTTTCAGCACTTTTCCCCAAACTCCAGTTGCTTTGAAAATAAAAATCATTTTCATTCTTTCTGACACTGTTGCATTTTAAATGTGAGCATTTTTTCATCTAATGATTGTTTTGTGTTTTTCCCCCCACTGATTGGACATATCTAATTATCCATATAGCTATTTAAAGAAAATGCATTTCAGTAATGTCTTTAAAATGCAGCTTGAGGAGATGCAGCTTTTCATGACCTTTAAACCATAGCCACCTTCCTTGGCTTAGCCCTGAATGAAATATGGCACCACAGACTATCTTGACTTCAGTACTTATGGATTGTTACTGAAATCTACCTGTTTTAATTTTTTAATTGCTAAACATGACAATTACATGGCCATAAAAGGTGATTGAAAGTGTTTCTACAAGATGTGAAACTGGCTATTTTCCACTTGTAATAGGATATGAACTTAGATTTATCACTGATGCTTATTTTCTGTTGACAATTTTATGAAAATAAATGTAGTTTGCAAGACTTTGACCTAGTTCATCCAGCCTTGACTAGAGACTGTACAGTAGCATGTGTCACCGATGTGTTTTCCACTTCAAAGATCAGCTTAAAGAGAGATATACTAGTTTTTCTAAAGTCGTCTAGTATGATTTAACTGTGAAGGTCTGAATTGGGTGGCTACTCAGCTGTATTATACAGGTATTAATTATTTTATTTGTATATGTGGATTTGTTGAAACCCACTGTTTTCCTAAGCACTCAAATTGTGATGATTTTATCTTCCTTCATCCTTCATGTGAAAATGATTTAATTCTTGCCCTTATAGATACTGCATCTGACATATTATCTTCATAGATGATAGAATACGGGACTATATCAGTATTGAGATAGGATAGTTAGAATATTACTGGAATATCTTTGTTTTGAACCAGAGGATCTGCATTGCATTTCCATTTTTGTGTCTGTGAATGTGTTTTTCCTTTTTAATTGATTGCGATGTTTATAACAAGCTTCTGACTTTTCTAGCAGCTTCCTGTGATGGCATTCTCTTCCTTGCATTTTGTTTCTAGCCACTCCAGTCTTTCCTGGTTTCTTTGAATAAGGCAAACTCCTGATTGTCTCATGGTCTTGCCTACATTGTTCACTTTACTCAGAATACTAATCTCTATGATTTGTTTAATTAACTGCTACTCAGTATATAGATTTAAGCTTAAATGTGATTTCCTTGGGAAATGTTTTCCTGTGTCAACTTGGCTAGCTTATGGTGTCCAGATGTTTAGTCAAGCAAGCCCTGGTTTGGTTGTTACTGGGTAGGTAGTTTGTAGATGAATTAGCATCTATGGTCAGTTGATTGCATCCATGGCTGATTGCATCTATTACCAAGAAAGATGATTGCCCACAGCAAAAAGAGAAGTCTCTTCATCCAATCAATTGGAAGTCTTAAAGACAAAACTGAGTCTTTATGTCAAAAAAATTCAAAAAGAAGAATTTCTACCTCCATTTCAGCCAGTGAGCTTCTTGTGGGAATTCAAGTTCACTTTCATCAGAGTTTCGAGCCTGTGGTTTACTTTTTGGAATTTGGAGTTGCAAATTCCCAGAGTTGTATGGGTCAATTCCTACAATAAATCTCTTAATTCATGTCCGTATGCATTGTTATTTCTGTTTCTCTGGAGAACTCTGACTAATATACCTACCATCCCACTCCATCCTCTTAAATCAGATTCCTCTGTCTCATAATCTACAATATTGAAAATCTCTCCATAAATCGCTCTTGTCTCAGCACATATAGTTGTTCATCAGATAAGGAGGTGAAAGGACAGAAAAGAATGGTTGGAGGGGGGCCTAGGAGGGCTTTGAATGCATAAACCTTATCTTTTGCTGGTGATTTCCACTAGGGGAATGACAAGTTCAGATGTATGTTTAATGGATCGCACTGAGAGCAGAATGATAGAATGAGGTAGATCTAAGGAACATCCAAGAACAAAATTAGTGATTAAGTTTTCATCTTTTAATTTCATGTGGATAAAGGGAGAAGGAGGACTAAGAGACAATCAGTGGGTTTCTGGGTGTGCAACTGAGCAACTGGTGAGTTGCTGAGCCAAGAAGAGATGCAGGAGAGGACGGATCAAAGCAAGAGAAATGGTTACTGTCTAAGACCAGATGAGTCTGAAGTTTGTGAGAATCATTAAAATGAGGTATAAGGGTTGGCTATAGACATATAAGTCAGCAACACAATTGGACATTTAAATCATGAGAGCTTTTGAACTTGATTAGATGATATGTGAGCATTAAGAGGGACATGGGTTGAGGATGGAGAACCTGCAAATGACAGAGATGATGAGAGGAAAAGAGATACAGGATAAAGTCTGGATGACCTCAAAGTAGATGCTGCTGAAATCTTATTACAGCATTTTCATGAGATTTCAAGTGATAAATAGTGACTGAAGGAGCAGAGAGGTCCAGCAAAACAAACAATAGTGAAACATATTTATCAGATCATAAACATATTATTGAGAGTAATTTTCATGGAAAAGTGGGGGACAGAAGGCCAAGAATGTAGAAAAGCAAATTCTTTCACTTGAGTTTCCCACATACCAGTACACTTTACAATTGTAGGTTGCCCTGTGATTACTAGAAGCTCTGATGCATATGTGTATTTTTTTTCATGGGCAGGCACTGGGAAATGAACCCAGGTCTCCAGCATGGCAGGCGAGAACTCGACTGTTGAGCCACCGTGGCCCGCCTTGTATTTCTTTTTGATACTAATCTGTAGCATAGTAAATTATAACCTAAATATGCCTAATTGGTGTCATAAAAAACAAAAAGATAATTATAAAGCTGTGGTACTGATGACGAAAAATCGGAAGATACTGCCTTATCATCATTGTGCAAATCAGAAAATTGAGGTCCAGGATAATCAAGGAATTCCTCCAGGATCGCACAGCTAGTGACCAGCAGAGTCCTAAGGTTTGGTCTGCCAGGGAACTTCTTACTGACTCCTTACTGACATATCCCCTGAGTATCACCATGTAACCTTCAAGACAACCATCTGACTCTCAGGTTTCAGCAGATTTTACTGAACCCCTGATTAAATTGGCTCCTGGAAGGTGATGGGACATAGGCTTAAGCCAGAAATAAGAAGGAAACTTTTCAGTGAGATTTTATGACATCATTACAATGTCTCTTCAAAATGTTTCCTGCATAGACAAGTCCCTGTCATCACTGCAGCTCCTATCCCAGTGTGAATATCTAGTATCATTAGCAAATGAGAAAGTGAGTGAGAATTTCCAAGACTGCATTTCAAGGATCTGTTCAAGGCATAATACCTTCATTAACAGATATACCTTTTCAAGATTATCTTCATATCCAATTCCTCAGGTCCTGCCAGAATTTTAGGCACCCGATATAATTTTACTTCCAGGTCCACTACTCATATTCAGCATTTCACACAAAAAAACTTGCTGTCACATAAATCCGTGCAGTATGGAACTGGGCCCCAAAGAAAAGCAATGTAGACAGGAATATGTTAAAACCCTTATGGGGGAGAAGAGTAAGGACCTCACAAAATCTTCATCATTCATAAAAGCAGTGAGATCACTGGCAAAAATTAATTAAGTCAACATTTTCAGAACTCTGGAAATTACTGAAAGGCTTTAAACAGTCCAAGGAGCCCTATTCAAGAACTGTTATTGATTCTCAGCAAGAACAGTGCATTTCTGGTATTTTAACTTCTTCTCTTCCCATCTCTCTCTGCTCAGCTCCACAGTAACTTTGAAAAACCAACAGCCTCCCAATCATAGTATCTTTGCAAACCAATAGCCTAGCAGTGACTGGAGTAGGCAGAATGGATTTAGAGCTTCCCCAAAAGCTCAATCCCCAGAGAACTGTCATTACCTGATCCGTTGGGCAGCTCCTGGAAACCCCTATTCACAGAGCTTGTTTTTATTTGACCAGACTCAGAGCTTGCTCAGTGTGCACAGCTTTTTCCCAAGGAGTTTTCAAAAAATATCAGTGACAATAGTTTAGCCTAAGAGATGCTCAAGGCGATGATAAAAGTTGGGTCGTAGAGGAGGATGACCACAAAACTTAAAAGGAAAGGCTATGGGAGGAGATATCCACAGAAGGCTTTGAAATTCTCCAACATAATTCAGGACATCTTGAAGGCTGGGAACAAATGCAGGGCCATTTGGACACCCAAAGATATGAGTTTGCCCAGGAAAGGCCCTGGTGCTTACTGCCAAGTGATTTTGAGGGTATGTGAAAGCAAGAATGAAGACTAGGGAAGAGTTGCAAACCATCAGTGTGTTGAAAACCAGTACACAAACATACACAATGACTCTTTGCAGAGACTTAGAGACTTATGGTTCCAGGTATTTAAAGAAATCTCCTTCCAAGCATTAGGTGATCACTAAGCTAACTGAGTAGAGACTTTGTCACAAAATTGATAATACACTAAAAATCCATTGAACGGCACATTTCTAAAGGATAAAGTTTATGATATGCAAATGATATCACAACAAAGATCTTATTAAAAAAATAACTCAAATCGTTTTTGGGAAAACGAAAAAGAGGGAGAGCATGTCTCTTATTCAAAGAACGAGATAAAGACATTGGGACTTAGAGTCTCTCTTTTTAGGACACGCTGCAGTGGGAACAGGTAGTGTTGGTTGTATCTGTTTGATATTAGCATTTATCATAGTCAGTATTAGGCTCCAAAACAGATTTTGATCAGTCATATGTCTTTGCATTTACCCTTTCAAATTTTTCTAGAGGATAAAATTTTATAATAATCCATATGGCCCTCATTTGCTGTCAGAGCTCTCAACCAATTCTCCAAGTCAAGCACAAACATTGAACACAGAAGTTGTCCTCAGGCATATTCCTGAGGTTACATTTTTGTGTTCATAATTGCAAATTCAGCATAAATTCCTATTTTATCACACCTTATGATTATTACCTCCCTTCTGGTAAACCCAATCATTTTTCAATTAGAAATTCAGATTATTTTCAAGTCTATCATCACCCATAAATGGGAGAGGTACTCCACATAAATTACTCCAATTACAATTTAAACTATTGAGTAATGAGGATATTTTAAGATGTCAATTAAAATATTATGATAGGAAAACAAAATTCATTAATGAAATGCAAATAATCTAATTATTTTTGGACAAAAATCTCCATTAGATGTTTCTGCTAGATCATGAATGTATTAAAGAAACAGAATAAAGTTTGAAAAGTCCCTTAGAGCTTTGCATAGTCTCCCTTTGTTCTCCAAGAGCTGTCTGTACAGTTTTGATCTGTTTGGTCCTATTGTTAGAAAGTTAAGCAGGGAGAGAACACTGAGGCAGTAGGAATGATGTATATAGGAAGACTGAGGACAAGACAGGAAACTTCAGAGAACTCTAATTAATTTAATTAGAATATAAGGTGTATAAAGAAGAATGACATGAGCCTTTATTTTTCTTTTTAATCTCAGTTAGCCCTTTAAAATCTTGGACATGATACATGTAGGAAGTTGAGGCACATCTTTGCAGATGGTTTGCATCAACTTACAGAGATAAAGCCTCACTTCCAACTCACTGTCCTGAACTCCAAGCTTTTTGTGGGCTTTTGCTTTACTATGGGTGTCTCCTCAATGTTACTGCTTTGAAGAGAATTTCCTGGGAAGAGAGAAACGGTAAAAAAAAAAAAAAAAAAACAACCAGAAACTTGAAAAAGAAGAGACACTGGAAGGACCATCTTTCACTCTTCCTTGTTGACTTTAAATCCAATCCACTGGCGCTGAACTTAGAGATCCCATTCTTATGGAAACTTGCTGAGCTGAAAGAGGTTGTTTCTAGTTGCAGTTCTGTACAGATGAACAATCCCAACAACCAACCTCTTCAGCTAAAAGGGAATGCCAAGCAATGATTGGGGACATGCAAGGGCTGCCTTGCTACTCCATGCATATTCAGCCTATGGTTTCCACCAGAGATGAGATGGCTAGCCACAAACCTTCAAATTGAGTCATCTCTTCAATAAGAGTTTAATGTGGATCAACATTTACATAAACAGCGAGGGATAGGGGAGAAGTAGATTAATATGTGAGTTCAACACTTTTTCTGCTACCTGTCTACCTTTCAAAGTAGAAACTGAAATATCTATTCCTTTTCTCTATAAAGACTTCCTACACATATTGCATACCCAGCTGTGAATTACATTATTTTCTTAAATGAACATATCAACTCACCTCTACAAGCCATTTTTATTATAACCAGTTAGAAAAATTGAGCACATATGAGGGAAAAAAGACAATGAAAGAAATAGATAAATCCTAAGAAGGTTAATTAAGGGGTAGTGAAGTTCCAAGAATATTGGTTTAGGGTTTTGTCACTTAGGACTCATGGGACATGCTACTTAGCATCTCTGTCTCAGTTTGCTTACCTATAAAATGGGAATAATATAGTCTGCATTGCGTAAGCTGTTATTAAGATCAATAGGATGATGCACAGAAAGTGTTTAACACAGGGTTTGGCAAATAGTAAGTACTCAATAAGAGCTAATTTTTATTTGATAATTAATAAAGTGTTTGTAAGTATAACAAAATTGTGATCTCAAACAAGTCACTCACCACTGTTTACAGCCTGCTAAAAATAAATGTGGAAATGAATCTAAATAAAGCATCCTTAAGATCCTTTTTAAGCAGGAATCTTCAAGAACCAACTTGAAGCATCCAAAAGATTTCATAATATCATATGAACTTTTGTCTCTCTGGTTATGCATATTTTCATCATGCCTTGGAGCAATTTGTTCCATTCGTGTACTGGTTTTGTCAAACATCTGCCCTTGTGTGCTGATGAGTGTAACCTGAACTTGGACATAAATTACCTTGACACCCTATTGCAGAGACTGGCAATGCTATTTTCAAGTATCTGCTAATAGTTGTCCTCTCCAATAGTGTCCATGTGACCTTTAAATATCATAGGAACTAAGTGGCAAAGGAGAATAATAACAGCGTTTTAATTGATTGGTAAATTATTGAGCAGCATTAGCTAACACTCCATAACGTCCCTTCCCTCTCCCTCCCTCACTTCATCTTATTGGAACAAATTATTATGTTCTCTGGAGAGTTCCTGCTTTTCTTACATATGAGTCTGTGATCCATTTGACCCCTTCTGCCATGTTCTAACATAGAGGTTAGCAAAAAAAAAAAAAAAAAAAAAAAAAAAAAAAAAAAAAAAAAAAAAAAAAGCATGCAGATAAATGTTAGGGAAAATAGCTATGTGGAAATTGTGTGCTAAAAAGCAAATGTCATTGTTGGCTACATTTCACTGCAGTTCTAACCATTCAGGGTAAAATATAATAGGGACAATTTGAATTTCTTCTTACATTTTTTAAGCAATGAATTTAAACTTTCAGGTTTCTGGAGTTTCTGACTTTCTGACCCTGATAGCAATTAGCAAGTTTTGGTACCAGTCACAAATGAATATGGCATTATTATTTCTAGAAGCACTCTGTTTATATAAAATCCAAATAAAATACCCCAGCCCAACTTAACTCTGCCTCATTGAAAATTCCCAAACCATCTCAATCCTTGCTAACTTTACTTCTTCTTGGAAACATTCTAGCATTTAGAATGTTGACCACGTAAGATGTCAAGCCTACAGACCCTCACACTCTTCAATCTTGTCTTCCCAATTAGATCGTCCATTTTCTGGAAAGCCTTACACGCCTTCAGACCTTTGCATGTTGCACAGTGCAATGGCAGAGGAACGTGCAGTGGGAGTCAGTGCTGGTGTCACAAGGTCTGCGTGACCATGAGCAAGGGATTCTCTGAATGTCAATGTTGTGGTATGCAAACTTTCATGGAGTTGTTGTGAGGAAGAACTAAGAAAACTTGATGTTCCATATTGCAGGTTTTTTTGGTTGACACAGAACTGAGCAGCATAGATCCCTTTGAAGGAAGGCCCTATGGCCCCAGAAACTGAGGGTGTGGTCAACATACTGCTTTACCCCCTTCACGATTTGCCTTTGCTGCAGAGGGCTGCTGTGACCAAGGAGGCATCCACCCCCAAATGGCCCACATTTAATGACTGATTACTAATTAATTTAAGCTCTGATGCTCCTTATATACTCTAAAGCTCCTGGTGGTTTGGCTAGGCCTTTGCTGGACCCATATTGCAGTTGAACTTCTCCATCTGCCCAATGCTTCATCTTCACTCCTTCACTTGCACTAATCCTTAATTCATACCTGCTCGCCAAATGCTGTTTCATCATCTGCTTCAGAGAATACAACCTAAAATGGTGTTCAACAATTACTAATCATATTGTGTGA
Organism: Myrmecophaga tridactyla; assembly: GCA_004026745.1. Classification (NCBI taxonomy): domain Eukaryota; kingdom Metazoa; phylum Chordata; class Mammalia; order Pilosa; family Myrmecophagidae; genus Myrmecophaga; species Myrmecophaga tridactyla. Next base: position 25,638 of record PVIY010021765.1, read on the forward strand.
TATTGAATTAGATAACTGAAACCTTATGGGTAGCTCAGGAATGTCTAGCACATGGCTGAAATCAGAGGGAGGGGAGCAGCCAGCATATCTATTCTGAGTCTGTCACACTAAGCACCTAGAAAAACGTCCCCATTCTGTATTGTCACAGCACTCCTCTTACAAAACCTGCTCTCCGTTTTTTTATTACCATTCTCTCATACCTGCTCATGTGCATTTTTAACTGGTTGAATGCTTATCTCTTCCCACAAGGTCAGCAGCCCAACCTTTCTTGGCTTCCTCTACCATCCTTTCTCTGTATTATCACCTGTCTTTCCTCCGATAAGAATCATCAAACCCATCTCACTGAAAACCACCCAAACCTCATTGCTCTTTCTTCCCAGCGCCCTCACTCACACACATCCATCCAAAACAGCAACACAAGCATGGAACAACTTAGGACACCTCCAGCATTCTCTCTCACTGCTTTGTCCTATATGACTTGCCCTCATCCCTCAAATTCCCCTAACTCCTTTACTTCCTTCAAGATTCTGTTCTACCTTCATCTCCAAGAAATATTCTTAGAGGGCTTAGTTTGTATTTGGTGTTCCATGACAACCTGAAATTCCTCCAGCATATAAACACTGTTATAATACTGATTTGCATGTTTTTCTCTCCTATTAGTCTATTAACTCATTGTGTGGGGGGAGGGGGATAGGCAAAGCATATGCGTCTCTGCAGCCTCACTTCGAGCATAGGGCCTAGGGTCCACTAAGCATTCAGAATCATTTGTGGAAGGATTGGATGAACAAATGAGTGAATTAATGAATAAATGATACCTTTTCCAGAGAGTCACCTTCCCAGATTTTTTTCACTACTATAACCATCAAATAGTGTTTTTTTAGAGGTGAAAACAACTCAATATAATTCTAATCCATGAGACGACAAACTACGCTTCTGTATATCTGTCTAATAATCATGCAGTCCTAAGAAAGGGTAAGAGGAAGACAGTGAGCATGTGGTATTTCTACATGCAGTGGGTTCAAAACTATGGCACAAAACTACTTTATCCATAGATACAATAAGAGTGTGGTATGTATGTGACCATCTTTCCCACTTGATGCTAAAATTAATTCATTCAATATTCAATAAGTAATTCAACTCCTACATGATCTACAAGTTTAGCTTCAAGATGCTGTTGGGAGTTATAGAGAACTGTGGGGAAAGACCTAGAAGACAAGTTCTACAACTGGACTCAGAGAAAGAACACATACATGCTACAAAGCCAGTCAAAAAGCCAAGAAGGCAACACAAGTGCAGTGGGATGCAGATATCAAATAAGGAACAAAAGGGGGACTAAGAGAAGGAGTTTACTCCTGAATCAGGAGATTACCTGCTGGACAGATTAGTCCTTCCAAAACACATGATGCTTATCTGAAAATGGAAGTGAGAAAGAAGAGGACATCAGCATATTATAGAAACAGAAATGCAAACCAGTGAATCCCAAGGATCAACGAAAGCCAGCAGCAGAAGGCTGCAGATTTGGGAGAACAAGCAAGCCTTATCCATATCTTGGTTTCATATTTATTCAAGCATCAAAACCATGAGCCAATTCATTTCCCCTTGAAAGTAGACTGATTTTTTTCTCTTCTTCTCATTCTCCTTCTATTCCTCCTCCCTTGCTCCTCCTCCTCACCTCCTTTTATTCTTCCTCCTCCTCCTCCTATTTCTCCTTCTCCTTCTTCTTCTTCTCTTAAATCTTTGGGTTTTCTCTCAGAGTATTTATCTACAGGTATCAAAAAAGTTATGGCATGAGCCCAGAGGACTGACACTAATCCCTATGCCTCCAGGGATCAAATTTATTCATTGCTCAGCCCCAAGGGATAAGAGATCTGTGGTTCCCTAGCTCTCACCATTCATGGAGTGCAGCAAATTCTTCTAGCTCATCTCTAAGAAAAACAAATGGAAGAAATGTAAGTGCTGTCTTGCCATGCCATAGGCACCAAGAACTGAGCAGATGGCCCTAAAGTAAAAGAATAAAAGTGACCTGTGTAAAAATTGACTCTCCTTTTCAGCCCACATCAAACACTGAATCCTAACATATGACCAATATAGATAACCTGCAAGCTGTAGAGTAACCTGTTCCCTGTGCTCTGACAATTGGTCCATAGACCAACAGACTAGATGCCTGTTGATCATGATCCTATTCCAAATTTACAGCAGGATGAGCTGGGAGTTGTAAGGGGGCTGTGGATATTGAGAGGAATTTTATGGACCTTGAGTAGTTACTAAAACTTCAAGCTTCACAGCAGGTAAAGCCTGCTCACTTTGATGTCAGATGTAATATACTCTAAATGCCAGACACCAACTCTAGCAATAGGGTACAGAAAAGCAATGCAAGGGTATGGTTAGATAGGCCAGGTTTCTCAAGTGAGTTTGCCTGGGACTTAGCCATGGCTCAGCTACTAGAGACTTGGGGAGCCTACTTGGACTTTGCTTCAGATTTGCCATCTGTAAAATGGAGATAAAGAATGGACCTGCCCATAGGGGGCTCTTCCAAGTATAAATGAGTTAATGTAAATCAAGAGCTTAGAATAATGCTTCAGTAACTTCTCATTAAGTCCTAACAATTATAAACATGAATGAGAAGAAAGATAAACACAGTCCCTTTGCTACCTCTAACCTCCGACTGAGCTCTAGCACTGCCCCCCTGCCTTAGTTCCTCCACCCTTAGACTCCCTCCCAAGATGACCCATCTGGTATCCCTCTTTCCCTCTCCATGTTCATCACTGACCTTAAGTTGTGTGTGTTAGGCCATTTGTTCCATTTCCTACATCCTCCTCCTCCTTGGTACCTAGCCTTGCAATAATCACTCCAATCCAAATTCCAATTCTGACAATGCCACTGCCTTCCTTTCTATGACCTTGGACCCATCACTTAACATCAGTGGGTCTCCGTTTTCCAGCCATGATAAAGGATCTAGGAATAAATTATCTCTATTGTCATGTTCTACTTTAATTTTCTTTGATTTTATGACTATATTCAGTGAATCATAAAAATAATGCATTTCTACCTTACAGATCTAAGACAGGCACAATAGATGCATGGCCCCAAAATGGAGGTGGGGTTAGGTATTATAAAAGAAAAGAGCTCTGGCCCCAAGTCCTAGAGGAAGAGGTTTTTATGCAAGGCAACCAGAGGCTCCACTACCTTGGGATGAGCCCAAAACCTAGGACACAAACCAGGAGGGCTTGATCTGCCACGTCTTAGAAGATACAGATTAACACTAACCTGATGCTATAGCAGCAAGCAACCTAGGAAATACTCTGGAAGCAAGTGCTCTAAGAAAAAAGTTGGGAACAGTGGAAAAGAGGAGAGTCTGGGACTCTTTGTAGTGATTTCTCTTAATCTAAGGATTAATTTTCTAAGAGCTAAACAGCTGGGCAATGCCTATTCCTTTCCCAGAACAAATAATATCTTAATTCAGTCCAGAATCTGGAAATCCCTTAATGTACCTTCTTGATTTCAACAGCATCAGAGTCCTGATGAGTATGTGATCACAAGCACATGTGCCTCAGCTGAGGTCATATAGGTTGTAAAATAACTCAAGAGGGAAACCACCTGGAAAGCACTACAATGGAGTTAAGCCTGTGTCAGGACTCCCAATGTTTGACTCTCTCTCTTTTTAAACCTCAATATGGTCATTTTAAAGATCCCTCCCATGTCCGATGCTTTAATTTTCTTCCCTGTGTACAAGATAATTTGTTTTCAGTTGAAATAACATCTGTTTCTGTAGATGATTAAGTTATTAGATGCCGATCAATTTAGTAAAGCCACAAGGCTTTCCTGACCTCTTTAGCCATAATCAATGAATTTAGATGCAAAATGTGAAAACTCTACTTTTTAAAAAATGATCTAAATATACCATTAACGTAGCCATTTTGTAATTATGTGAGCTTGCAATCAGAGTGCTATGCAAACATGACATTCTGGACAAAAAGATTATTCAATCATTACAGCGTAGCAAGGGAAAGACCTGGGAAGTGGTTGATCTTCTCTTTGTCCTTGAGCAATAGAGTCCACTCTTCATTACCTGAAGCACTTTTATTTTATGTCTCTTGCAGTTAACGTTCCTATTCCACCTGTTATATTAGGAGCCATTGCTAAGGTGTTCTAGGCACTTTGCATATATTTTCCTCTTAGTCCTCCTATTATCCTGCAAAATAATTATGAATATTCTCCATTTGACTGGTCAATAAATATGTCTGAGAGAAATAGGTAACTCAGTGAGTCTGTCCAAGGGGAGTCAGGATTTAAAATTCAGACTTTGAACTATGGGCTTGGGCCTCCATTTAGTCCAAACTCTATCACTTCTTTGCTGAACCAGTAAATGGACACTTGTTTCCAGGAGCCTTACCTCTGTCCTCAGCTTGTTGTTTGTTAAGTTGTGATAGTTAGAGCAAATCAAGCAGCTTTGATTCCCTAGATTTCGACAACCATCATGCAAAGGCTCACATGCTGCGAGTCTGGAGTTTTGGCAATAAGTGGGTGGTGGAAATCAGAAGGTACCTACTGTCCTTACTAAGGGAAGTGGGGATAAATTCTAAAATTGAAAAAGATGCTGGTGAAAGAACAACCAGGAAGGAGATCAAACAGTGCAGATAAGGCTTGCACAGTCATCATGTTCTAGTGACTTGAAAGAAGAAGGATTCCTTGCTTAGAGCCAGAATACAGCTTGTGACTTTAAGCTTAAAATAATGTGGGGAAAAAACAAAACAAAACAGGGAAATCCCAATTAGCAAATGAACCTATTTGTACTTTTGCTGTCAAATCCAATAATTTGTTGTTTCATGCAAGACATTATTTTGTGTGTGTGTCATTAATCACCACACAAGCGGCAGTGTGGTATGATGGACAAGACAGAAGTCACCTGGAACGGAACTTACCCCTCCAGCTGGGGACAAGTCATTTTCAAACTTTGAGCCTATTTCCTCAAACAGGTGGCGATGAGAGTGCTATCCTATTTCTCACGGAGACTTATTGTGAGGAACAACAAGCAAGTGTGTAATGTAGACACTCTAAAGAATGTAAAGGACCAGAATAGTAGAAAACATTATTTGGTAATACAATTTTTTTGCTAATCTATGTGCCACTAGATTTCCATTGATGAAGGGATTCATTACTTCCATGTGCTCGTCCCAAAATTAACAAATAATTAAATTTGTTAAATTTCAATTCAGATGAAGTGAAAGTTTTATTATTAAATAGATTTCTTACAAAACCTGAATGTGAATGAAATTATTCTCCCTTGCTAGTTGCTCTTCCAGGCTCTGGCCATTAGGTGGCGCTACATCACTGAGAGGCAATTATGGACAAAGACTCAGGCATTTTTCGTTTTGCTAAACAGCTACAGAATTAGAATATGCAAGTCTTTGGAATTTGCAAACGGAACCGAGAATTGTAAATAAAAATATATCTTTCTTTAGGTATTAGTTATATTGTGGAAATTTTGCACCTAATTTTAATACAAAACATAAGAGACGTAAGAGCGTAAGGTCATTGGCTGTGGTTCTCTATAATGATTTAAGGTAGTAGGAAAATCCTTAATTATACTTGACCATTCTTGGTTTGTAAATTTGTATTTTTAAAATATATTTTCAGATTTCACATTGTAAAATACTCCTGTATACATAAAAGTTTATTCCCTTTGATTGCAATGACTTTCATTTGTTGTTTTTTTGTTTTTGTTTTTGTATGTGAGATATATTTCTTTCTTAGAAAGGCACTGAAAAATTGAGACAGATCACCAAGAAAAAATAAAGAACAAAATTTTTAGAGCTCTCTGCCTCTTATCTTCAAGGATGTAGACTTATAGGAACAATGAGCACAAAGCCCCGCAAAAGCTTTGTTTGAAACTGTCTAGATTTGTGGCTGTTGTTTTGGTTCTCCACCTAGCTTAGCACTTTTCCCTGGATTTTTCATATTTCAACCAGGTATTAGTTTTTTCATTCATTATATTCTCTTTTTAAATTAAGGTGTAGCATAGACAATAAAGTGTAAAAAAAATCTAAAGTATACGGCTTAAAATGCTTTGCATATGAAAGTGCCGAAGTAACTGCTGCCCAAATCAAGATTCAGAAAGCATTCCTAGTACTCCTGCAGTCTCTCCAATTCTATTCTAGTCAATGGCTCCTCAAAGAAAATCATGATTCTGATTTCTATCACCATAGATCAGTTTTGCCTGATTTTGAACTCGGTACAAATGAAATCATGACCAAGTACTACTGTGAAAGGTACACTGAATGAACCAGGATGTATCTGGTAGATCTGTACTTGGTATTACCAATGTCTCCTATGGTCTCCTCTTGTTAATGTGAGACAACTGCAGGAAAGAGTTCTCACTTTTACTCATGTTAAATCTGAAAGATGATCAGGTCAAATGCATCGCTCCTTTCCACACACCATTCAGAAACAAGATAACTAACAGCTCCCTTTCAGAGAGAAAATGAGGGGGTATGCGTTAAAACAAAGCACTCTTGGACGAGAGTGGCTCTGATTCTTTTGGCTCGCAGATGTACATAAAGGCGTGTTTGGTTTTGTTGCCACTGCTGTTCTGCTGTCGCCCCCATGATCAGCAAGACACACAAAACCCTCAGGCTTTGGTGGTGCCAGTGGGAAATGAGGGGAAATTACACTTAAGTTTACTGTGGTGGAAGAAAAAAAGGCTGTGCAGTTCAACTGTAGAGATGTATAGAGACTAATGCAGCATTTTATTATACGATATATAACGACAACCATTTGTTTAATTTTTCTTTTCTTGAAATGAATGCTTTTGGTAGTAATGAGCTCAAAAGAATGAAAATGAATTTGATGAAAATCTGAGTATTGAATTTTCATTTTTCAAGAATGTTGATTATGAACATGTAATTTGCACTACATATGGGTCAACATTTACTATCCACTGTGAGAGACCATGGAGCTATCTCTCAGACCTGAAACAGGAACTCAAAAATTTGCTCAAGAAGCATCATTATCTACATCAACAATTAGTAGTTATTTTAAGACCATGTCCCAAAACAGTTATTGGTAATTACAGAAAATGCATTTATAAATCACCCTGGGACATAATTTTTTTTACTGAGGTCAAATGAGTATTTGTTGTAGCTGAAATCCAAGATGGTCCCAGTTTTTACCACTTCTTGGTATCCAACCCTATGTAAGCCCCTTTTACATTTTAACAGGATCAGCCTGTGCAATCAGTCATGTCAGCAGAAGCAAGGATACCTCTTGCTTGGAAGGACCACCAAAGAGATAGGCCACTTCAGAAGTAGGAAGCCAGTCTCAGTTCAACTTCCTTCTCTACCTTTTGCAGGGTGAGGCTGGATTCATAACTAACTAACTAACTAAATAACCTATGCAGGGCAGGAGTAAGAGCGCCCAGATCCTACTAGACCATCTAAATCACCATATCTATCTTAATTTAACAGTTTCCTTTCTCCTAAATTATTTCGTTTTTTCGTCAGTGTTGGAGTTGCTAATTTTGTATCTGGCAGTTATAATGTAGAGAGGTCAAACCATGTACGTAGATGGATATGGGGGTAAGAATTAAAGAGAAAAAGAAGGCTTATTTTAAACATAAATCTCTTAAATGGCCAACAAATCAAGACTGAAGACATCCAAAACTACTGCAAGCCCCATTTGACTAGCAGAAGACTTTGTCTCCCTAAGAGAGCTCAGTCATCACATGTCTTGACTAATCTCTGTCCCAGCTTGGACGTTCTTGCCTCCACCAGTGAATGAGCATTGTCTCTTCAGACCATATTTTGAGTATTTTGGGGTTGCTCCTTATTCATATCATCTCTACAGTTATCACCTTCAGTTTTCTATTGCTGTGTAACAACTCCAAAATTTAGTGATACAAAACAATGACAATTTAGTATTTTTCATAATTCTGTGAGTTGCCTTGGCTTAGAGGGATGGTTCCTGTACTCCATATCAGTGTAAGCATTGATGTGGCACCATTCATCTGGATTAGGTGATGAGGTCTCGGAAGTTTCCATTTACACACCTAGCATCTTAGTACTCTTCCAAATGACCACTTCTACCTTGCCAGCTTGGGCTTCCTTGCATCATGGTGGTTCTGAGTAGTCAGACTTCTTAACTTGGCAGAGCTCTTCAAGAGCAAAAGCAGAAGCTTCCAGGATTCTTATATGCCACATTCCCATTCACCTCATTCCATTCACCTCTTAAAGTAAGTCACAAGGCAAACCAGGGTACCAGGGGAATGTGGGGAATAGATTCAATTTCCTAATGGGTAGAAAAAGCATTCACATGCAAGGAGGGGAGGGTTGGTGGGGCCATCATAGGAGACTATCACATCAAGGGCTCCTCCCAACTCCCACTTACTGATGGTCCACATTTCCTAACTTCTTTATGTGTATCCTTTATTTTTCCCAGCCAGTTACAAATTTAGCATCTCTGATTCAAACTACATAGAGAAATAATTAATCAGCTTATTATCATTGTCCAAATAAGGGATAAATTTTCATAAAAGACTCTTCACATGCCATTGATCAGTTTAAATAAATTAGTTATTCTTCGATTTAGTACCATCTTCCATCCAATCAGTTATGGCCCCAGGAATACCCCTACCCCAGCTGTTCCTCACCCCACTGCTTCCCCTTCATTGGGATTAGTCTGGACAGCAGCTGGTTCCATAAGAATAATTGCCTTCACCACTGTCTCATTTCTCAGCCTTAAGTTTTCTCCTGACACTCTTGGAAGTCCTTTCAGGAGACACTGCTTAAGGCCCCCTGGATTCCTGGGTAGCATTATCAAAAACATGAGCCCTCCATGGAGTGGGAGACAGATGGACAAAGATGTTCTCAACTTGCCAACCTTGCAGCAGGTGTAGGAATGGGTGGTTGGGGGTGTATGGTAGAAGCAGCTGCTACATCCCCTATTTTATCTCTGATGTTTTTGTTCTTTGGAAACTGTGGTGGACAGCCCTTCACTGAAGCTGTCCCCATCCCTCACCTGGGTTGTAAATTTTTGTGCAACAAATTTTATATTTTAATTTACTATTTTCTTTTTCATTCATTGTGAACCCACCCCTATTCGCTACCCTCATTCCCAGGCTAGGCTCACTGGCAAGTTGAGCCATTAGGATCCAGGAAAGAGCCTTGCCAACTTCAGCCTTTCTGCCTCATGGCACTGACCATGAGGTCCTGTTCAAACCAAAGACTCTCCCTCCTTTCGCTGCCCCTTCCAGAAAGGCCAGGAGACATGGTTGACTCCCAAAGGAGTTAGAGACTGGGGGCACCCCAGCAAGGTGGCTTTTTCTGCCTGGAATACTGACCTATACTTAATTTTCTCCTTCATATCAATTGTGTAATAAAGACAATTTTTTGAATCTGAGGCAAGAACAGGTATTTTAGTGAGTGGCAAGCACGGGCTTCTGAATCAGAGCAAGGGTTGTGGTAGGGTCGGAGGGTCCCTAAGAAGGAAGTATAAACATGACACAAACCTTGAATAGCCTGGTCTTTGTGAACCTGTTTCTCAACTAATGAACCACAATGAAGCATTGATTATATAGTTACCTGGTTCTTTAATTTTATCGTTTTAAAAATGTCCATTGCCAGGCTGAAGCCCCTCTACCCACAGATGTGATAAAAGTAACCCATTGCAGACAAGTCAAGATTGTATTGGATTATTAATCAGCCTCTAAGGGTCAGAGCTGTTATTTCTTAATTTCTTATATTCTAAAAAAATATATGAGCACAAGGACTTTCTAGAACACAGAGGCCCCATTAAAATATCCTTGACAAATATAATTTATATAATAAAATTATCTCCCCATTGTAGCATGTACCCCAGATTTCTTTCCTGGACCAGTTACTTTTGATTATGTTAAACTTTAATTGCATTGCTTTGGGTTTACATTTTCTTCCTTTACTTAATGATGGTACACTCAATAATATCTAGTCCCAGCATAAATGTGGTATAATTACCATATATATATTAAGAAGATATTTCTTTCTGATGTCCAGAAAGAATAATATATTGAAATGAAAATTGACAGTTCTCTCTGAAACCTGGAACCCACAGAGACTGACATTTTGCATCAAAGTACTTGAAATTCTTTGTATAGCTAGTGAATTTTTGTTGGGCGAACATCAATGCATTCTTTTCTCACCTTTTTTTTTCCTGAATAACTGAGGATGCTTTCCATATGCTTATAGTACATTCTGATACTATGTTGCTTCAATATAATAATTCCAAGCTGATTATATAAGGCTGAAAATACTTTTCATTTACTTCATTAATTATTTATTGCATTCCTATTATGTGTATGGGCCTTTACAAAATATTTGTGATATCTGTCCTCATGAAGGTCAGATAAATGAAAGAACATGCATGTAAATTAGCGTGCTTTGGTGACACTGTTGAAGTACAAAGGAAAAAGTGCTCTTTATGTCCAAGAAGGAATGAGCAGAAAAGTCTTCATGATTTGAAATTTAAAGATACATATTGTTCATGAAAGTTTCCCATACGCCTCATCCTTGTAGGAACTTGACAGTATCTATCTTTTCAGTTTATGCCCATTCAGGTGGTGTTTTATGGGCTATAATAACTATTGACCTATTTTATTTGAGTCATGGATTCCTTTGGAACTGTGTTAATTTTTTGTTCTTTTTAGCTTCTAGCTCAATTCCACTCTAGTCAGAGAAGATACTCTATATGAACTCAATCCTTAATTAATGACCAGCACACAATTTTTGAAAATGTTGTGTGTTTTGGGCAGTTGTTGAATGCAGTGTTACAAATATATCCATTGGGTCAAGATCATTCAAATTGTCTATGTTTTTATTAATTTTGTTTGCTTATTCCATTAGTTACTGAGAAAAGTCTATTAAAATCTCCACTGATATTTTGAACTGGTCTATTTCTTATCATTTTGGCTACAATTTCATCATATGCATTCCTGGTGGGAATGACATTGGTACACCTACTTTGGAAATCAGATTGATGTTATCTATGAAAGTTTAACTCTCATGTGCTCTGTGACTAACCAATTCCACTCTTTGGGATATTTGAAAAAGAAGCACTTGCATATGTGCACCAAGAGAGATACACAGATATTTCATAAAAGCATTTTTTATAATAGCCCTAAACTGTAGACTATACCAATGTCCATCAGTAGTACAAGGAATAAATAAATAGTGTTATGTTCATTCATGCAACAGAATACCATAGAACAAAAAATAGTAATCTATAATTACAATTACACGTAACTATACATACATAATTTAGCATACATAAGTCTCAGAAACAAGATTGAGGCAAGGAAGGCAAACACAAAAGAATGCATACTGTATATTTTTATATAGATCAAAACTATGCAAACTAACATACAGTATTAGAATTCTGAATAATCAATTCTTTAGAGAGGAGGTAGGGAGTAGTGAGTGGGGAAGGACATGAGGGGGACTTTTGAGTGGTGATTTAATTTTATCTCTTAGTTTGGGCAATGACTAAAAATGGTTTAGCTTTGTATTAATTAATTGAAGGAACATTCATGCTTCATGCACTGGTTTGTATATTTTATACAATAAAATGTGAAAACAAAATTTAATGTTGATTTTTTTCCAGAAATTCAGGATAACAGAAGAGGAAAAAGAGAAAAACGTGAACTAAGAAACATACAGTAAATGGCCAAACTTTTACTGGAAACTTCAAAGACTTCAGTGTGAACAAGTATAAGGAGTAATATAGTGAAATTTGTCTGGTCAGCTATTCACTTTGCAGAACTGCAAACATTCATATGTTTCACGCATATCTTCTTCCCTCAAATGAAGAAAAACAGCACAGATATCTAGAGACTATCTTGTGTTTTTTAGAAACATCCGTCTTAAAATATATAAAGCAAAAATGAAGTCAACAGCAATGAGTAATGGACATCCACATTCTCCAAATATTTGGCCATATAAATATTTAGTGCATATGTGATTCATAAATCCTATACATAGTATTGAATATCAAATGTGCATTTTAAAACATACACAGAATTAAAATATTTTAAAGCTACACATAAATAGAAATTCTACCACTTTCTTCCAGTACACCAGTGGATCACCTTGGGCATGCTTATTTGGAGAATGAACTGTGTGTGAATTTAACCTGAAATAGGCACTGCTCCATTATTATGACATTAATGAGTCCCTAGGAGAGATGACCATAATAAATGGTAATTCAGAATGCTGAGGTCTCCTGCATCCTTTGTCCTTAAGAACTGAGTATCAATGGTTTCAGAAGTTAAATTGAAAGCAGAACCCTCATTATAAGAACTGACTCAGGAGAGTAATACAAGTCTTTGAAACCCATCTTGGGACCTCTTCCTCCCTTGGACTCACTTTTTGGTGCGACTTCATTGAGAAAAGGGAACATGAATTAAATCTTGAGCAAATCATTAAATAGTTAAAACAGCTATATCAAAAATGGACATTTCAGAAATCATGATTAGCCTGAAGGGGAATTTGGAAATAAAACAATTTAGAACCTCTCAATTCACAGATTCTAATGTGAATCTTGCTGAGAACACTAAAAAACAATCACTAGGTATGTTTTCCTAGTAAGATCAGCAGGGCAAGAAAACTGTCTAGGCAGTTGAAGAATTGATAGAAAAGTAAATAAGGGAGCTTGCAAGTTAGGAGTTCTGTTTATCCAAGCAAACGGGAGGATCACCTGATGCTACCACAATATAAATGAAATTCTTGGGAAATGTGCACGAAACCAGACAAATTCCCTGAATTTGTTGCTTTCTATGTATCAACAGAGGTTGAATTATGCATGAAAATGTGGTAACTGAAATTCTGATATTATACATTCCTCAAAGAGCATAAGGAACTGGACTCCCAGGAAGATCCAAATATGCTCTTGCTTGAATGAAACTGCTAACATGTGCATTTACCCTTGAGCAAAAAAAAACCATAGGAAGCAGAAATTTTACAAAAGAAAAAGTGCAGCATTCCAGTTTTAGATCCAATACGTAAAGATAACAAAAGTTGTCACTTCCTATCCTTACAACAAGAAAAAGCCAAAGAAAATGAAAATCAGTGTCTTTTCTCAGACCCATCAGAGAAATGCAGTTTTAGTACAAACTGCCACCTTGAATGCTGGAGAGGTTGGTGAAGTCAGAGTGTTACGGCTGAGCAGAAGCCACTGGAGTCAGAGGCTATTAGGAGGGCCTAAAAGGCAACACTAGCAATTGCTGGAGGCTGAATGTGGGGACTAGCGTAAGAGTGAGAAGCTACTCCAGGATTTTTTTGTGGGTTTTGCCTAAAGCAATCCCATCATGGCTTCACAAAGAAGATCTGAGAAAGACCTTTCATGGCTCATTTGAGGGCAAGGAAGAGTATACCCTGTGGACCAGTCCCAGGCTCACTTTTCAGAGGACTTTATGGAAACCATCTCAGCTGGAGGAAGTCCATTCCTCCCACTCCAGACCCTCTGGACTTCCCATCTCGTCTAAGGTAGAAAACAACAACAACAAAAACATACTACCGGAGCAGAACAAAAGAACCTTTTGAACTTAGCCCGCAAACTCTAGTCCATTAGAAGACTGCAATTTAATCATAAGAATACAGGACACTTCCCTTCCCCACGTCTAGTGGGAATCCCGTATAACAGAAGGTTTCAGCTGCAAGCTGGCTTGCCACTGGGCCTTAGTAGATTCTGAATGCTTAACTATGGGCCATAAGTTACCATGACACCTGAGCTGTCCATCATGAACTGGGTGTTGTCTGATTCTCTAAAATTTAAAGTTGGGTGTGCACAGCCACACTCCACAATCAGATGGAAGTAGAATATACAAGTTGAGGCTTGAGCAGGCCCTGAAAAAACAAGGATGCTACAAATGTCAACGGACCCTACTCTTGCCCAATTACTTTCTTTCTCCCAACCCATAACTATGGCCTCTTGTGGAATTCCCTGTTATTCCCTATTATTAATAAAAGAAAACTCGGGCCTGATTTATGGAAGGTTCTGTGCATTATGCAGGTACCAACTGAGAGTGGACTGTTGCAGTGCTGCAGCCCCTGACTGAGATGCCCCTGAAGAAAAATAGTGAAGGGATATCTTCCCAGTGGGCAGAACTTCAAGCAGTGCCCTTTTTTGTTCATTTTGCTTTGAAGGAGAAATAGGTACCTATGCAACTGCATATTGATTCATGGGCTGTGGCTAATGGTTTGGATGCATATTCAGGGACTTGAGAAGAACATGATCAGAAAATTCGTGACAGAGGTTTGTGGGAAAGGTATATGGATAGAACCTTCTGAATCAGCAGAAAACATGGATATATGTGTGTCCTGTGTGAATACTCATGAACGGGTGACCTCAGAAGAGGAGGATTGCAATAATCAAATTGGTAGGATGATCTTCCATATGCATAGCAGTAAGTTTCTTTCCACAGCCACTTCTACCATTGCCTAATGGGCTCAAGAACAAAATGGCCATGGTGGTAGTGATAGAGGCTGTGCATTGTGTGGTGTCTTGGAGCTACAAACCCAGGAAAAACATGTTCTTAAACTTAATCCAATACTGTGGAAGTTGACCCATTATAAATAAGATCTCTTCAAATGTTACTTCAGTTAAGATTTGGTCCAAATAAATTAGGTTGGGCCTAATCCAGATTACTGGAGTCCTTTATAGACAGAGTGAAAGTCAGACAGAGGCACTGAAAGCCATGGCAAGGAGATGAAGTCAAAGGACCTCGAGAAGCCAGGAGAGGCTGCCATGTGCATTTCCATGGGACAGAAAAGTTGAGGATCACAGGCAGTCAGCATCCAACCACAGAGAATGCCACAGTCTTCTGGAAGAAAACATCATCTTGATAACACCTTGGTTTTGAACTTCTCCTAGCCTCAAAAGAATGAGCCAATATATTCTCATTGTTTAAGGCAACCCATTGCATGATATTTGATTTATCAGTTGGGAATCTAAAATACATGGGTTAGTAACATGGATTTCAAATCACCAAGGCTGACCTGGCTACAGCCACTCTTAAATGCCCAATTTGCCAGTAGCAGAGACCAATAGAGGACAACAGAGACCACCTCATGATAAGACAGTATTCTCTGAGGTGATCAGCCTGCTACCTGGTGGCAAGTTGATTACATTGGATCATGTCCACCATGGAATGGGCAGTGTTTTGTTCTTGCTAGAATAGACATGGATTTACCTTCCCTGCACCAATGCTTTTACCAAAACTACCATCAGTGGGCCTATAAAATGCATTATCTACCATCAGGGTATTCCATACAGCATTGTTTATGATCAAGGAACCCACTTCACAGCAAATGAACTGTGGGAATGGGCACATGCTCATGGAATTCACTAGTCTTATGTCCCCATTATCCTGAAGCATCTGGATTGATAAAACAGTGGATAGCATTTAGAAAATTCAATTATAACACCATCTAGATGGCAATACATTGAAGGACCAGGACAGTATTGTCCAGGACTCTGTATATATTTTAAATCACCTTACACTCTATGGTCCTCTTTCTTCAATATCCAGAATTCACAGGTTCAGGAAAGAAAGTTTGGAAGTAAGAGTGGCACTAATCATTATTACCCCTAGGGATCTACAAGAAAATATTTTCCTCCTGCCCTCATGACTTATTTTCTTATGGTCCTCAGGTCTTATTTCCAAAGGGAAGAATGATTCCACCAGAAATGCAACAATGATTACAATTACATAGAAGTTAAGCCTGCCAACCAGCCACTTTGAACTACTCATGCATCTAAATCAACAGACAAAAAAGTGAGTGAGTTAACTTGTTGGAGTGGTTGATCCTGATTACCAAGTAGAAATTGGACTGCTACTACACAATGGAGGCAAGGAAGAAAATATTTAGAATACAAGAGTTCCCCTAGGTTGTCTTAGTACTAACAGTCCTTGAGATTAAAGTCAATGGAAAACTACAACAACACAATTCATTGAAGCTGATAATGGTCCAGACACTTAAGGAATGAATATTTGGGTCATCTAACCAAAACCATAATCAGCTGAGGTGATTGCTGATGTCAGAGGGAATATGGAATTGGTAGTGAAGAAGGGAGTTAGAGAGTGATAAATAGCATCTGTTATCACATGATCAGATGCAAAAATGTATGTCTGTATTACACTGATACCAAAACAAAATAAAGACATTTGAATGAAAGAAAATTATACAACACCTTTCAAAAACACAAATGCAAAAGTATTCAATAAAATATAAGCAAATTGAATCCAACAGTGTTCAAAAGTATTATACATTATGAC
>PVIY010021766.1:0-41939 GCA_004026745.1 Myrmecophaga tridactyla
CTCATTTCAAAAAGTTTCCCTGAGAGTGTTGTCTTTTTTCATCTCTAAATGTCTCTGGCTATGTGTGCCCTTTTTTCTTTTCAAAATGGTGTGCTTTAAAGGACTCCAGTGAGTGACACACCTTGAATGGGTGGAGACACACTTCCATGGAAACTACCTAATCAGAAAGGTCCCACCCACAATTGGGGTGGGAACATCTATCCTGGAGGTTATTCTTATGCATTAAATACAGATATCACCTTTTTAGTTAAGATATATTGGAGAGGCTCGAGGTAAGTGCCTGAAAATGTAGCTGAGTGTTCCAGTAGCCATGTTTCTTAAAGATGATTGTATAATGATATAGCTTTCGCAATGTGACTGTGTGATTATGAAAACCTTGTGTCTGATGCTCCTTTTATCTACAGTATGGACAGATGAATAAAACATGTGGATTAAAAGTAAGTAAATAATAGGGGGAACAAATGTTAAAATAAATTTAGTAGGTTGAAATACTAGTGATCAGTGAAAGGAAGTGTTAAGGGGTATAGAAAAAAATAGGGGAAACAAAAGCTAAAATATATTGGGTAGATGGAAATACTAGCAGTCAATGAGAGGGAGGGGTAAGGGTAATAGCATGTATGAGTTTTTTTCTTTTTAGTTCTTTTTCTGAATTGATGTAAATGTTCTAAGAAATTATCATGATGATGAATATGCACCTATGTGATGATATTGTGAGTTATTGATTAGATACCAAGTATGGAATGATCATATGATAAGAATGTTCGTGTTTGTATGTTGTTATGCTAAAAAAATTTTTTTAATTAAAAAAATAAAATAAAATTAGTCCTAAGAGTCACCCCCAGAGAACCTGTTTTGTTGCTCATATGTGGCCCCTCTCTCAGCCAACACAGCAAGCAAACTCACTGCCTTCCCTGTCTCTACGTGGAACATGACTCCCAGATGTGTAAACCTCCCTGGCAATTTGGGACAGAAATCCTAGAATCAGTTGGGACTCAGCATCAAAGGATTGAGAAAACCTTTTTGACCAAAAGGGGGAAGAGAGAAATGAGACAAAATAAAGTGTCAGTGGCTGAGAGATTTCAGAGTCAAGAGGTTATCCTGGAGGTTATTCTTACGCATTGTAAAGATATCCCCTTTTTAGTCTAAGGTGTATTAGAGAGGCTAGAGGGAGGTATCTGAAGCTGTAGACCCATGTTCTAGTAGCCATGTTTCTTAAAGATGATTGCATAATGATATAGCTTTTGCAGTGTTACTATGTGATTGTGAAAACCTGTGTCTGATGCTCCTTTTATCTACAGTATGGATAGATGAGTAAAACATATGGATTAAAAATAAAAGAAATGGGGGAACAAATGTTGAAAACATAATAATAGATGGATACATGGGGAAAGATGTGCTTATTGCAAACTATGGACTATGGTTAACAGTAATATTTTAATATTCTTTCATTAAAAATTAACAAATGTACCACACTAATACTATGGGTCAATGGGTGGGTGGGGGTGAGGGATAAGGAGTATGGAAGGATTTGGGTTTTATTTTTTATTTTTCTTTCCTTTCTGGAGTAATGAAAATGTTCCAAAATTGATCATAGGGATGTATGCACAACTACATGATGATACTGTGAGCCAGTGATTGTATACTTCAGATAGTTTGTATGGTGTGTTGTGTATCTCAATAAAATTGTATTTAAAAAAATATATATATATAGTGGGTAGATGGAAATACTAGCAGTCAATGAGAGGGAGGGTAAGGGGTACGGTATGTAGGAGTTTTTTCTTTTTTCTTTTTATTTCTTTTTCTGGAGTGATGCAAATGTTCTAAGAAATGATTGTGGTGATGAATATACAACTATGTGATGATATTGTGAGCCATTGATTGTATACCAAGAATGAAATTTTCATATGTTAAGAGTGTTCATGTTTGTATATTGTTTTGTTTTGTCAATAAAAAGAAAAAAAAGCATATGGACTTTTCTGGGGTACATAGAACATCAAACTACCACAACAGGCCAAACCATAAGAACTAACCACTTCTCAGCATGTGGGAGAGTGAAGGCACTGTGATGGCCTCTGTGTTCTAGGTGGGCAGGTGGTGGGAGTGGGCTCTCACTCAGCTCTGGATTATCTAGCATGCCACAGTGGAGAGTTGGGGGTGGGATGCTGAGGGGCAGGTTCCGTACAATCTTAAAATGCCTTTGGAATCACCAGAGATCAAATTTCATGTGCTGGAATTTTACTATTTCATCTGTGAATTTGCCATTATACCCTTGATGCCAAAAAGAAGATAGTCTGTAGAGCAGACATGTTTTAACTGGAACATTGGTTGAATTAGAGCGTCCTCCCTTCTTAAGTACCCATTCATTCCTTCATCGATTCTGTTAAGGGTTGAATTGTGTTCCCCAAAAAAGACATGTTCAGTTCTAGCCCTGACCCTGTGAATGTGATCCTATCTGGAAATAGAGCCTTTGAAATAATTTGTTAAGATGAGGGCAAACCAGATGAGGGTGAGTCCTGATCCAACAGGACTGGTGCCCTTATAAGAAGGAGACAATTATACACAGACAGACAGACAAGGGGAAAACACTGTGTGAAAGCTGATGCAGAGAATGGATTCCTGGCAAGCCACTCTCAGAAGTGGAGAGAAAGACATGGAACAAATCCTCCCCTACAGATTTCAGAGGAGCCTGGTACCTTGATTTGGAACTTCTAGCCTCCATAATTATGAGAATAAAATTTTGTTCATTAAAGCCAAGTGGGTTTGTGTAACCTTGTGGCAGTAGCTCTTGGAAACTAAGACATATTTGTTTGATGTAATGTTGAGTGTGGACTTTCAATTCTGTTAGAAAGGAGTTTGAATTCTGACTCTGCTACTCAGTGGCTGTGTAGCTGCAGACTAGTGAAGTAATACTTTAGTACTTTAGTTTCTTCATCCATGAAAGAGCACATGGATATTCTCCTTACACGGTCGCCACAAGGAAAATAATAGTATGCAGAAAGCACAGTGCCAGCCCAGCATAGGTGCCTACCTGTTTGATGCACTTTTGCCTTTATTCATTTTGGAATGAAATCAGCAGATGTCTGTTGAGTGCTAGGGAGGTCCATGGTGGTGCCTTGCCTTTCAGCTTTGGGGCCCCTGCCTAGCTCCCCACCAGAAGCTCCTGCAGTGCTCCTTCAGAGGACTTCCTCTGGCCCGCGTTGCCTGACCATACACTCATGCCTTTTGGAAAGAGCCCTCAACTAAAGACTGACTTCAAGTGCCCCAGCTTCTTGACTTTTGGGTGGGGTATCTTTGAGGGTGCCTCATACCATCTCCCAAGGCCCCCAGTAGGACTGAACTCCAGCTGTCCATGCTTGAAGATGAAACTTTGTCCACTGCTTTCCTTTCCTGTCTCATTTCCTCATATCCCACCAGTGTTTTCTAGAATCATCTCCCATGTAAACCACTTGCACTTGAATTCTTGGCTTGAGGGCTGCCCTTGGTGTGGAGATAGAGAGCAAGTCCCATACTAAAGCTCATGCCCACCATATAATAGCCCTGTGTTGGAGATTTTACTAAAGCATCGGGGAGTCTTCCAGCACTTCCATGACCTCACACAGAGTCTTATGGGAGGTATGAGGGCAAGTGGCGCAAAAGACACTTGGGGTATGCAGGAAATTGACCTCCTGGGGAAGCTGTGGTTTTGGAAGCTGACTGCCATGGCAGAAGAGGTACTGGAAGACTTGTTTAAGAAGAGGCACCAGGTCCTAAGCTCCAAAGTCAGTTAGCAGGGGTCAGCCTGGTAGGGACCAGGCCACTCCCTTCACTCCTGGAAACTGCAAACACACCTCAGTGCAGGGGCATGGCGGCATGGCCAACCAATAAATCCCAAGGACTTCTACCAAGGAAGGTGGCCCCACTGTCCCTCTGAGATATTGCTGGGTTAAGAAGGAATATGAGGAAGTGTGATGGGGCTGGAGCAGCACTGGGCTGGGGCTGCTGTCGCCAAGATGAAGTCTATTTGGGGAAGATGGGAACTTCCTGAGAACTGGCCAGGAATACTGGGTAGAGACTGCAATGGCAGTGTGACCGCAGGGAGCTGGAACCAACATGAGGACAGGTATGGACAGGGTGAGGCCCACCTGGAAGCCCGTATCAGCCTAACTGGCAAGAACCCTGCCACCCCAAACCTCCCCCAGTGGTCTGTGTGGGTGCCTGGAATCATCCCACTTTAGCGACTTGCTCTGTGGGAACTTTAATAACAATATACATAGAAGCAAACATATATTAAGCTCTCACCAGGTGTGAGGCGCTGTGCAGAGGGCCTAGGTGAATTATACATGTGAGGCAGGTGCTGATTTTGTCTCTATTTACAGATGAGAACACGGGCTTAATAACTCTCCCAATGTCAACCTGCTGTGAAAAGATTAACTCCATAGCAGTGAACAGAACTTTATCATTTACAAATGTCTTTTTTGCATGACTGCAGTGCAGTGAAAAATTTGGAAGGTGTTTGTCCTCAGTACTGGAGGAAAAAACCTTTGAATCTTTGGAATTTCCTATTAGAGAAGTTTCTTTTGTTCTTCAGGGGTGGGGAGAGTGGGGGGTGGGGGGCAGGACCACACCTGGTAGTTTATATGCCAGAGGGCAAGGGAGGGTCCAGCCATACTTGCAGTCCTCGAGTGGGGGTTGGCCCCACCAGAAAGACCAACCATGGGATAAGGGGGTTGGGGCTTTGAGTCAGGTCAATTGGATCCACCTCCCCAACTCTGGAAGCCTTAAGGAATTTCCAAAATTTACAAGAAATATCTCTGTACCGGGAGCGTGACACATTCTTATTCCTTACAGAGGATATGGAAGCTTGCATTTGACTTACCCAGACCTCTTCTTTTGATTTCTCAATTTGTACCCTTTATCATAGGTAAAATATAAGTAAATCCCAATTGTACACTTTCAGTGTTTTTTGTGAGTTGTTCTAGTGAATCATCGAACCTGAGGGGGTTGTAGGAATCCTTGGATTTTTTTTCTAGTATTTTTATTGAGATTTATTCACACACATACAGTTCATCCAAAATAGTCAATCAATGACCCACAATGTCATCACATACTTATGCATTCATCACCATGATCATTTTTAGAATATTTGTATCACTCCAGAAAAAAGAAATAAAAAGAAAAACTCATACATCCTATACTGCTTACCACCCCCCTCATTGACTACTAGTATTTCAATCTACCCAATATTTTTTACCCCTTATCCTCCTTATTATTTATTTATTTTTCTCCTTTTTTTTTTTTTTTTTAAGTGCATGGTCCGGTAATTAAATCCCTGGTCTCCCACATAGAAGGCAAGCATTCTACCACTGAACCACTGTGTACCCTGTCCTTATTATTATTTTTTGACTCATCTGTCCATTACCTGAATAAAGAGAGCATCAGATAGAAGGTTTTCACAAGCACACAGTCACAGTGTAAAAGCTATATAGTTATACAATTGTCCTCAAGAATCAAGAATACAGTTCAACAGTTTCAGGTACTTCCCTTTAGCCACTCTAATACACCACAAACTAAAAGGGGATATCTATATAATGCACAAGGGTAACCTCCAGAATAACCTTTTGACTCTGTTTGAAATCTCTCAGCCCCTGAGACTTTATTTTGTCCCATTTCTTTCTCCCTCCTTTTGGTCAAGAAGGCTTTCTCAATCCCATGATGCCAGGTTGTGGCTCATCTCTGGGAGTCCTGTCCCACATTGCCAGGGAGATTTACACTACTGAGAGCTATGTCTGCGTAGTGGGGAGGGCAGTGAGCCCACCTGCAAAGCTGGCTTAGAGAGAGAGGCCACATTTGAACAACAAAAGAGGTTGACTGGGGGTGACACTTAGGCATAATCATGAGTAGGTTTAACCTCCCCTTTGTAGGAATCAGTTTCATAGGGGTGAACCCCAAGGCTGAGGGCTCAGCCTACTGAATTTGTCATTCCCACGGCTTGTGAGAATACCAGGAATTCCCCAGATGTGGAAGTTTAACATTTCTTCCTTTCTCCCCAGTTCCCCAAGGGGACTCTGCAAATACCCTTTTATTTTCTGCCCAAATCACACTGGGATGCATCAGGGCATCACACCAACCTATGCAAACTAACAAGATCTCCTTGGATCTCCTATTCAAGATTCCATGCAATTATGGTGTTTGAATAAACTAGAATCCCATGAATTTGTAGCCATTTGGTTGCAAATGTGGGTGGCTTGGGCCCCTGAACTTGTTGTGGCTGGTGCTTGAAGGACAATCCTGTAGAGAACCCGTGGAGTCTAGCCTAACTCTGGTTAGAGTCAGAATTGAATTAGGTTGAGTTCCTGCAGTATTTGTTGTTGGTAACCATTTTAGTTTCCTGGGATGCTCAAGCACATACCATAAAATATGTTGGCTTAAACAATGGGAATGTATTAGCTCACGGCTTTGAGGTTAGGAAAAAGTCCAAATCAAGTCATCATGAAGGTGTTCTTCACAGAGACGGGTGTTCTGGAGCTGGCTGTTGGAGAACCTTGGTCCTGGGCTTCTCTGTCACATGGCAATGCACATGGTGGTCTCTCCTGGCCCCTTCCCTCTCTTCCAGGTTCTGTTGACCTTCAGCGTCTTGCTCCCATGGCTTTCTCCCTCTTTGTCTGACTATTTTTCTGCTTATAAAGGACTCCAGTACAGGATTAAGACCCATCCTAATTGAGATGGGCCACACCATAACTGAAGTAACCTCATCAAAATATCCTACTTACAATGGGTTCACACCCACAGGAATGGATTAAGTCTAAGAACATGTTTTTCTAGGATACAGCACTCCAAAGCATTACAGTGTCAGGAACTGAAAGAAGTGATGAATTTTTCCAATATCCTACACAATAACTTCAGTTTACATCAAAAGTCTGCACTTTAGAAAAATGAAATGATTGTCACAGAGGCTTCTTATAAAAGCTTTTGATTCCAAATCAACTCCTGGCACTTGCAAATGCCTGTGGGTGTGGGAAAGAGAATGGGGAATGAGCCAGGTTTTAGAAACCAGTGCATACTGCCTGCTACTTCCTAAGTTTTGTGGAATGGATGCTGTATGTTGGCATGGCAACCACCATTTAGAGCTGAGTCCCTTATAAAGATGCTTGCATCTCCCATGACTCATCACCCTCCCCATTGTCCTTCTATTGTGGTGCCCGACTGCCAGTTGCCATTTATCATTATGCTTCTGCTGGTTTATCTTTCTTGCTTTAGAGATAAGAAAATGAACTGTTTCTTGGACTCATTAACTATTGCAACAAACAGACCCACCTCAAAATGTATGGAGACCAGGGTGAGAGTACAAATGGTAGAAACCATATGTCTAAACAGTTTAAAATTATAAGTCAAATTAACAAATGGTGAAATGGAGTTCTAGTCTCTTGTCTTGATGAATATACCTACAGAGCAACCTGGAAGGCTAGGTTCAAATATAGAATTCTTGTACTCCATGGAGTTTCATGTGGCCATGTGGGAAGGTAGCCACTGCCACCCAGCCAGAACTCAGGTCTAAGCAGGAGGCCTGCACACACCCTAGAAGCTGACTTGGAACCCCTTGGGAAACTCCAGGTCCCAGGTAGCAGGAGAATGGTCTAGAGAAAATAAGGCAGGGCTTCTGGTTTCCAGTGAACTTGATCCCTCATTCTGTGAGGAGAGAAAGGCTGAAAGATGACCAAAGAGCAGCTCTTTAAAACCCTGGCACCTAGGGAAGAGTGTGGGTGGAAGTGAAACAAGATCTAGAGCAAGAGGTTGCACACTTGCAGAAAAAATGGGAGAGGGCATGTGTGTGTGTGTGTGCACGTGCTAACCTGGAGAATATCTCTATGTGTTTAATATGCAAACTTATCATTTGCCAAAATAATATAACTGAGTGTTTTACTAAGTCTTATTCAATGTCTGCCCCCTATCTGAATTTTGCCTTTTCCACCCATGCCTTAGACTTTTCTCCCACCTGACTCAGGTTCTTGCTGTTTAAGCAGGCTGCTGGCACAACCCTGAAAGTAAGATTTCCATGATATTCTGTCCCTCCAAATCACTATCCCTCTTTGGACCCTGGTTGTGATAAAATTATATACAGAAGCCCTGGGAACCCCTCAGAGCCAAAAAAGCAAAACAAAAAACCTCATATCCTACTTCCTCTTTGAATCCCATCTTGAGTTTCTTCTTAATAGCTTTGGACATTTGAAATCCCCACCAAGCCAGCTGACCTAGGTAGCCAATCAAGCCTCTGGTTCCTTACATTTGACCAATACAAAATAAAACCCATTTGTCCAAAACCCATCCCTATAAGATGGACAAGCCATGGTCCAGTCAATAGGAGTAAAACTAACTTCTTTTTTATATCTTTAAAAATTGTTTGCCATCCCTACAAGCCCAAAGCTATTTTTGTTCTTCCAAGTGGCCTGGCCTCCTTTGCTGTAGCAAAATTTTTGTTTCTTGAATAAATTGGTGTAGTCTGCAAACTCAACTCTGATGTGTGTTTCACAAGTTTGGAGGCCCCAGCAAGATACAGAAGGTGCCCTCCAGGGCTGTGGACTCCAGTGACAGGCCAGGCGAGGTGTCCACAATAGTCCCCTTTGTGTCTGTTGCTCATCTGCTGAATCTCCATATCCTCCAGGTGTCCCCTTCCTGTATCTGAACTCTGCAATTTGCATCAAGTTCAATAGCCTTTTATTAAGGACTCTGGTTTAGGTACTTTTGGTCTGGGTTTGGTTTCATTCTACCCTCAAGCCTTCCATTTGGTTTCATTTCATTTCCCCCTCCAGCTCTCTACTTCTCTTTCTCAGAGACATGGGGTTTGGGAATCAGTGAGGCCCAATAAGCTGATGCCCAACCTGGGCCACGTGACGAGCAGTGCACCAGTCCTCGCTCTTGTGTGATAAGCTTCCTTTTCTGCCCATTTTGCTCCCTGTGTTCAGTTCCAGACACACTTTCAGAGCTTCCACTCACTGGGGGTTCTTGTTAAGGTCAGAGCAGTACCTCAGAGGCTGAGCCTCAAGACCTGGGGCCCAAAAGACATTTCATCTGACTGCAGCATATCAGGGTTTTCTTACTTTAAATTTCCCTCTCCCCATCTAGAGCTCCTGCTTCTTATATGTACTCACACTATGGACCTGCTACTTGTGGCTTTCTGATCATACGTATATCTGACAAAGGACGATACCTCTTCATAATGAATGTGATACCAATCAAAGCAGTGAGTTCTTTGCCCAATGCAGTCAAGTGACCAATGCCTGAGACACTGGGGTTTCAAAGAGAGAAAGAGTTTGTTGCTAGGCACAAAGCAGGAGATCAGACAGCCTATCAGCCTAAAAATCTGTCTCTCTGAACTATACTAACTCTAATAGTTTTATAGTATCAAAAGATGGGCACATTTTAGGATAAAAAGCATAATGGCTCAAGATGATGAGGCTAGAGATGATCTGATTACTGAGCATGCACAGATTGATTTCATGCTTAGTCACAGAATGTATGTAAGGAAATGGTGGCCTTAATATGATGATGGGCATGATTTTTAATATTATAATGAGGTATAGGTCTCTTATAGTTTAATATTTAAGCTATTGCACATGTCAGGCGGGCCCATTTTGATTAGATCGAGCTCCCTTTAGCAAGATAGTTTTGGAACTGGGTTGGGTTCATTCTGGGCTGACCCAAGACCCTTCACTAATGAACATTAGGGACTGCCTTCAGTGATCATAAGACTCTAAAGTTGATAAACAGGATAAGGGAGTACAAATGGAAGTCAGTCAAAAGGTTTTCATAATCACAAAATAAAGGCTGTATAGTTATGCAGTCATTACCAGAGATCAAGGCAGCTGGATTACAGTTCAGAGATGTCAGGTATTTTGCTCTGGCCACTCTAATACACCAAAAGTAAATAGAAATATCCATATAATGATTCAGTGATCATAGTCATTTGTTAAATCTTAACTTCTCAGTTACAACCACTTTGAGAAACTTTTATATAAACAAAATTGTGCATTTGAAGGGTGCCTTACAAAATAAGGATCTAAGATTGGTACTTAAAATCTGCTAGAGGACAATTTGCCTACAAAATTGTTTAAAGGTACATTAGAAAAAGAAAAGGCCAAAGACAGAACAAAAGGAAACAAACTTCAAACCAAACCTATAGTTCCCCCATCTTCCTGTACCCAGTCCTTCCCCCATAGCTGCCCTAACAGGTTCCTCTTAATGCTGTGAGAGAAAATGATCTCCTCCAGGCTCCATTAGAGATTAAGCCTTCTATGGAAACTGGCTGCCCACTAAAGCAGAACTTGAACCTTGGACCCAAACTGAACTAAGAGCTATAATTAAAGATTTCCCCAAATAAGACCAGTGTATTAGTTAGGGTTCTCTAGAGAAACAGAATCAACAGGGAACACTTGCAAATATAAAATTTATTAAAGTGTCTCACGTGGCTGCAGGAACTCAGGATCCAAAATTCGCAGGGCAGGCTGTGAAGTGGACGATTCTGATGGAGGGTCTGGATGAACTCCACAGGAGAGGCTTGCCAGCAGAGACAGGAAGAGCCTGTCTCTTCTGAATCCTCCTTAAAAGGCTTCCAGTGATCAGCGTAAGCATTACTCATTGCAGAAGACACTCCCCTTTGGCTAATTACAAACCATGATTTAATTCTATGAAATGTCCTCATCGCAACAGACAGGCCAGCTACTTGCCCAACCAGACAAACAGGTACCACCACCTGACCAAGTTGACACATGAACCTAACCATGACAACCAGCTAATTGTTATAGAAGAATTTAGAATTCATTTGAGTGCATATGAGCCAGGGCTACTGTTACCAGGCAAAGGCCGTGGATTCTTCTGCCCAACAGGCTCAATAACCAATTTCTGAGACACCGGGGTTTCAAAGGGAGAAAAAGTTTATTACTACACACGTAGTAGGAGAGCAGACAGCTTAACGGCCCCAAATCTATCTCTCCAAACAAAGGGGATTCAAGGGTTTTAAGGATTCTAGAAAGAGGAAATGAGGTCATTTCAGATAGTAAATTCAAAGCAGACAATAGTGTTAGTTTTTGCATAAGGAAGAACAAAGGATTATTCTTTGTTCAACACCCCCAATATTGCAGGGTGTTGAAAATAGATGGTTATTCGTATTTTAAAATTTCAACTTCTGTGTAAGACTAAAGCAAGAAATGTTTATTTGGTACAAAATTTCTATTTTGACTAGTGCATTTCTTAATTTAATGTATATGGATAGTTTAATTGAATACCATAAGTACATGGAACCTTGAATAAGGCATGAGATTTTGTAGGTTTGTCCAGGTTAGTGTGATGCCCTGGTATATTCCAGAGTGATTTGAACAGTGAATAAACAAATATTTGCTAAGTCCCTTTGGGGAGAAAGGGAGAAAATTCAACGTCCCCTTTTGGAGAATCCCTGATATTCTCACAAGCAGTGGGGACAACCAAATCATAAACCGAGTTCTTAATCTTGGGGTTTGGCCCTGTGAAGGCAGAGCTGTCTATCTTTCAATGGCAGAGCCTATCAGATATGATTCGCAAATATAAGGGACAGAGGCTAGTTAATGCCTATAAGAAAAGAACCAGATAAAGGACTTTACAGCTTTCACAGACACACAGGCACCAGATAAAAGATAAGGCCTTTTACAATGCTTCCAGATGTCTAAACAGCTTAATTACAGTTCAGGGCATCCAGGTATTCTCCCTTGTCCATTCCAAAATCCCAAAAAGCAAAAGGAACATTTATATAATGATTCAGTAATTAAAATCACCCTTTGAATCCTTATTTCTTGGTTACCCTACCTGACCTATATCAGCTTAGACACACGCTGGTGAGAAACTCAGATACCAAATTGTGGATGACAATAGCAGATTAGACGGACAAGGAAAGACTTTTTTCCATAATAAATACAGGTGTCAAATAGGTCTGTGAAATAGGGCAAAGTTTCTGTAAGATTATGTGTCAGGGCAAAAAAAATCTTAAAAGTTTCCTCCACAAATTACTATAGGAAAGGCTTAATCCTCACATTAGATGAAGAAACTCAATTGTCCCATCTACCAAGGACAAAAATTCTGAAATAATATAAGTAGAGCAAGAAGAGAGCCAGATCTTTAATTATATATTAGTGAATACTGTATTTCTGTATTTTTATGTTGGACTCATGGTTGAAAAAATTTTAATTAAAGCCATAAACTCTATGTGTGTCTGACAGTATATTTGTTGTAAATTTTCCTCCCTTTGGTAATACTAATTAACATATGAAAATCCTTAAGCTCTACACAAACTGTTTAAAGATAAATAAGTACTTACATAAATTAATACTCTTAAAGTCTCAGAAATTAAGAAAACTAAATTCTAATAATTACAATATAAATAGTATTCATAAACCCAAATATAAATGTTTCAAAAACTTAAACAAACATAACCTGGGTAAGGCTTTGACAAGCTTGATTAGTTAAATATGGTTAGTAAAATAAAAACAGTTATGTCTTCTTAATTAGGTGCATTAGGTACATTATAAGCACACAAATTTTATTCTACTTGGATATGCACTTCCTAAATTTATATAGATTTACTGATCAAATAAGCTAGCATTATACCTACTAGATGTTTAAATTGATTAAAAACACAAATCCGTGTTTAATAACCAAATTGTGTTATTATTCTTACAAACTTTATTTCAAGAGTGATGGTGTTTTGTAGTTATGTTGGTTTGAAGACAATTTCTAGGCTTTTGGGGGGTATGTAAAGTTTGCAGGATGTGTTTTTTGTTAGAGAAAAAGAGTAAGATTATCCTAGAGTAAATGCACTGGGTGTTGCAGAATCAGAAACCAGAAAGTGTAAGACAAAAACATAAATGGATATAAAACATTGTAGAAGGTTTGTGGAAATGAATTTTATTGATTATGGTCAATGCTGACTAAGATTTGATAAACTCATTTATAAGATTTTTAGAAAGGGTTTTGTATGAAACTGTATATTCATGCAAAACTATAATTTGATTTTCTCTCAGTTAAAATGATGAAGTTTTCTGGGATTATTGGTCTGCTGTTAGCAAGAGGTTATAAAAGGTTTTTCTTAGCCATCTAAGTGATCTGCCCAGAAAACAAAGATTCTATGTCATATCAGAATAATATCCTCATTGAAATTTATATTGACTTCATCATCCTTTATTATCACTTTTAAAAGAAACAATATTTTAATTTCATTTTAAAAAATAAATGTTACCTCCTATATTAACTTAAAAAATTTTTAAACTTTTTCTATTGTATAGTATACCATATATAAAAAGCAAAGAAATTCAAAAGCAGTAGTTTTCAAAGCGCTCTTCAAAAAATGGTTACTGGTCAGATCCCAGGATTTGTCATGGGCTACCATACGATCCTCTTATATTTTTCCTTCTACTTGCTCCAGAATATAGGAGGCTAGTGGGCTTAAATACTTTTTCATCATCACAATTGACTTTTCTTTTTCCTTCTTTCTTTGTGAACAATATCATATATATAAAAAAAGCTATAAATTTTAAATCACAGCACCACAATTAGTTGTAGAGATTTTGACATGGGTTACAATTAGACAATTTTAGGTTTTTACTTCTAGCTGCTCTAAAATACTGGAGACTAAAAGAGATATCAATTTAATGATTCAGCATTCATATTCATTTGTTAAGTCCTATCTTCTCTGTATAATTCCACCATCACATTTGATCTTTCCATACCTCTCATTGGGGTTGGACTATGGCAATTGTAAATTTTTGATATTGGAAGGGTCTGTCAATAATATGGGGTAGGGAGATGGAACATCTGATGTTCTGGAGAGGCTGGGCTAGGTTTCAGGCCCCATTTGAGCCACAACAGAGGTCCTCCAGAAGTAACTCTTAGGCATGCCTATAGGTAGTCTAAGCTTGTGTGATACTTACATAAGATTCACAAGAGTAAGCCTTATGATTGAGGGCATGGCCTATTGATTTAGGTGTCCGTAAAGTTTAACACAGTATTAGGGGACTTCCTGATGGTAAGATTTAATAGTTCCATAGTCTTTCTCCCCTCCCTCAGGGGACTTTGCCAATACTTTTTGATTATCTGGTTAATATACTCTAGGATGCTTCCAGGCGTTACAATAATCTATGCAGGATTAAAGGACCTCTTTCTCATTCTGTGTCTCTGTTGTTCAAATGAGCTATATAGATAGGTTGAATTAGATTATGCACTACAGAAAATTTCAGTTCCAGATCAAATAAACTTTTCTTCCATTGGTCTCAAAGAATATGTGTGGTTCCAAAATATAGACACTGTCTGCCTTACCCCTATCTTCTGAATTACTTTAACCCCAAACTCTTTGGCTTCGTTCTTATCTCTAAATGTCAGGTTTATATATAAAACAGCCTCTGAAAATTAATTTATTAAATTAATCTAAATCAGTCAAAATTAATTTTGATTAATAATAATCACCACTCTAGACTTACTGTGTCTGCTCTAAAAGCTTACAACCTAGGCTTCTGTTTGCTTATAAGCATTTTATAAAGGTGACTGTGTTTTTGTTCCTGGCTTATTTTGTCTCGCCAATATCCCACATGTTCACTCACATCATTGCATGCCTCAAGATAATGTTCCTTTCTGTAGCAGCACAGCCTTCATTCACAAGTATACACCATTGTTCACCATTCTACTTTTCCACCAGTGCATCCTTCAGCCACCTGCATTTATTGGGCATCTTGTAAAGGGCACAAAGCCCAAAGTTCATCAACATTCTCAATTGTAGATAATTTCATTGTTCCCAAGAGACAGAAAACCAATAAACACACCCTCACCAAATAGGAGATCTAAACCTCCTCTTAATTCTTGTCCCTCACCCCATTATTTATCTCTGCTGTTGCTCTGGTAGTGCTGATGGTTTCCTTTTGAACATAGCTCATAGCATGCAATAGCAGTTTTCCCCCTGTACCCTGAACTTAAACACTCTTTATACAAGAATCATATCTTTGAAGTAATTCTTGCAAGAAGTCACTCATATTTCTAGTGTGAGTCAGTGGGACATGTAGGTCTATACAACCCCTTTCAATCTTGTTCATCTTCAATATGGTAATACTAGTTCTAGACCCAGTAGAGAATCACCTTCACTCCTGTATATTCCACATTGGAGTTCAACCTCATTAGCTAACGGTTCACCCATATCTATCTTCTATGTATCTCTAAGTCCCCTGTATTCTATATTATGTCTCTGATTATACCTTTATGCTGGTCATAGAAGTGGAATCATACAGTATCTGTCCTTTTGTGTCTGACTAATTTCACTCAGCATTATGTCCTCAAGGCTTATCCATTTGTCATGTGCTTCAGGACATCATTTTATCTTACTGCTGCATAATATTCCATCATATGTATATATCACATTTTGTTGATCCACTTGTCTGTTGATGGGCATTTGGTTTGTTTCCATCTTTTGGTGATTGTGAATAATGCTGCTATGAACATTGGTGTGCAAATGTCTGTTTGTGTCATTTCTTTCAACTCTTCTGGGTATATACCAAGCAGTGCTATTGCTGGGTCATAGGGTGGCTCAATATTTAGTTTCCTAAGGAGCCACCAAATAGTCTTCCATGGTGGCTGCACCATTGTACATTCTGACATAAATGTCCCAATTTCTCCACATCCTCTCCAACATTTATAGTTTCCTGATTGTTTAATAGCAGCCATTCTGGTAGGTGTGAGGTGGTATCTCATTGTAGTCTTGATCTGCATTTCCCTTATAGCCAGTGAAAATGAGCATCTCTCCATGTGCTTTTGAGCCATCTATATTCACTCTTCAGAAAAATGCCTATTCATATTTTTAGCCCATTTCATAATTGGGTTGTTCTTTCTTTTGGAGTTGAGGTCTGTGATTTCTTTGCATATACAGGAAATCAAATCTTTTTCCAATATCTGATTTCCAAATATTTTCTCCCATTGAGTTGACTACCTCTTCACCTTTTTGACAAAGTCATTTGAAGTGCAGAAGCATTTTATTTTGAGGAGTTACCATTTTTCTATTTTTGTTGTTGTTGTTGTTGTTGCTTGTGCTTTGGGTGTAAAATTTAGGAAGCTACCTCCTATTACTAGGTCTTGAAGATGTTTCCCTACATTTTCTTCTAGAAACTTTATGGTGCTAGTTCTTATATTTAGGTGTTTGATCCACTTTGAGTTAATTTTTGTGCAGGGTGTAAGATAGGGGTCCTCTTTCATTCTCTTGGCTATTGATATCCAGTTCTTCCATGCCCAGTTATTGAAAAGACTATTTTGTCCCAGCTCAGAGGATTTGGGGACCTTGTCAAAAGTCAGTTGACCATAGATTTGGTGGTCTATTTCCTAAAAAATGTTTTACTGTTGCTTTCATTAAGTAAGTAGCCAGCTATTGTTTATTAGTGACAAATGGTCCTATTTAGCCAAGTGTTCAAACCTCCTGACAACTTTTGACAATGTCCTCTCAAAATCAAATACCAGAGGCAAGGCAAGATGGCAGAATAATGAGTGTAGAATTTAGTTCATCTTCCAAGCAGATAGTAAATAACCAGAAACAGAACAGAACAAATGCTGGGGGAACATCAATGACCAGACACACAGTATACAATAGTCTGAACTAAATGGCTGAAATCCCACATAGAACTGTAAATCCCTCAGCTTTGAGGCCAGCACCCCTCACCCACAGGCACAGCAGTCTGGTTTCTTCAAGGGAAAGGAAACAGACTTCACTAGTAGCAAGGGCTTAGCTCAACCAAACTCCAGTTGTGGAATTAATTAACAAATTCTGACTACTGAAAACAGGTTCCCAGCACAGATAAACCTGGAATAAACACTAAATGAACTAGGGGTTTTTGCCCCAGCAGAGAGGGGGTGGGGCTAACAGAGAAAAAAATCAGAGGCTTTTTTAATTGGACAGCACAAAATACTGGAAAAAGGCTGGATTCCAGAAAATGGGGGCATATGGAGCCTGGAGATACATAGAAGCACATCGCAACTCAAGCTCATGATTGGCTGTTACAGGGGATGGAGGTCCAGCTCTGAAAAGGCTTTCTTCTTTTTTTAATTCTTAAACAGTTCATTATATAGAATTGCAAGTACTCTCTGCTCCAGCATGCCCCAGGCAAGAGCAGAACTAAGGCCTGTCTGAGAAACAAAGTAACTAGTCAGGTGAAAGAGGTTAATTCCCTTAAGGGTGCATCTTCCCTAAGAAAAGGGGTCAGGGCCCAGCTCAAGTGGAATCCCTCCATCAAGAATTCAGGCCCCAGGGGGGCTGGAAAACAGAAAAAATCAAAGCAAGCCTACTACCCCAGCCTCTGTCTCAACCACACCCCTGGCAGGGAGAGTCTTGCTGAAATTAAAGGCACTGCATCTCTTTAAGCTGGTGAGAAATTCCAGGCAGATAAGCACCACTTGCTGGGCTTGGTAGAAAAAGCACAGTCTATAGGCTTGATAGGAAAGTTTGACAATGTGCTGGGTCTTACCATCAGGGAAAACTGATGTGGGCTACTCTCTCATCCCAAGACATGGGAAAATCTGGCTGTGGTCTATAATATCTGAGGAGACCCTCCTCAACAAAATAGGCAGGGCAAGATACAGGAAAGCAAGAACTGAAAAACCCTGATCAGTTGAACAGAACTTATGCTAGAGGTCTAGGATTAGTTGAACTGAATATCAGAGACCATACAGAGGACAAAGCCATACAGCAAGAATATCTTAGGTAAAAGAGTGAAAACAACCTCCAGAATAAACTAATTAAGGAAATCAAATGCCTAGACACCAAATAATAAAATAAAATAAAATAAAATAAGAGTAATACTAGGAAAATTGAAGAAATGGCCCAGTCAATGGAACAAACCAAAATTTGAAACAATGAATTCAGGATGTTTGAACAGACATGTAAAATCTCACCAAAAATCAGGAAGGAATACAGGAGGAAAGATATAAGGAAGACACTGGGAGAACAAAAAGAAGAACTTGAAAATTTGAAAAAAACAAATCACAGAATGTGTGGGAATGAAAGACACAATAGAAAACATGAAAAAAAAAAATGGAAACCTACCACAATAGATATGAAGAGGCAGAAGAAAGGATTAGTGAACTAGAGGACTGGAGATCTGAAAGCTGAAACACAAAAGAAAATATAAGGGAAAGACAAGGAATTGAATGATAACAGGAAGCACACAAATGTGCATATTGTGGGTATCCCAGAGGGAGAAGAAAAGGGAAAAGGAGGAAGATTAATGGAGGACATAATCATGGATAATTTCCAATCTCATATGAAAGATGTAAAATTACAGATCCAAGAAGTGCTGCATACCCCAAACAGAACATACCCTAATAGACATATTCCAAGACACTTACTAATCAGACTGTCAAATTTCAAAGACAGAGAGAATTTTTAAAGTAGCAAGAGAAAAGCAGTCCATTACATAAAACGGAAGCTCAAAAAGTCTATGTGTGGATTTTTCAGCAGAAACCATGGTGGTGAGAAGCAGTGGTATTATATATTTAAGATTCTGAAAGAGAAAAAATGCCAAGAGAAAGAATTCTATACCCGGAAAAACTGTCCTTCAAAAATGAAGGGGAGATTAAAATATTTCAGACAAACAATCACTGAGAGAATCTGTGACTAAGAGCCTAGCTATATAAGAAATACAAAAGGGAGCACTACAGACAGATAGGAAAATGAAGGAGAGAGAGAGGTCTGGAGAAGAGTGCAGAAATGAAGACTGTCAGTAAAGGGAAAAAGAGAAAAAAATTAGATATGACATACAAAATCCAGAAGACAAAATTTTAGAAGAATGTACTACATTTACAGTAATAACATTAAATGTTAATGGATTAAACTCCCCAATAAAAGACACAGACTGGCAGGATAGATTAGGAAACAGGACCCATCTATATGCCATCTACAGGAGACTCACTTTAGAACCAAGGAAAAAAATAAGTTGAAAGTGAAAGGCTGGAAAAAGTTATTTCATTCAAACAAAAAAAAGAAAAGAGCAGGGATAGCTATACTATATCTGACAAATTAAGCTTCAAATATAAAACAATTAAAACAGACAAAGAATAGCACTATGTATTAATAAAAGGAACATTTCAAGAAGAAGACATAATCATAAATTTTAATGCACCAAGCAAGAGTGATCCAAAATAGGGCAGGCCACGGTGGCTCATCAGGCAAGGAAGCTTGCTTGCCATGCCAGAAGACCCGGGTTTGATTCCCGGTGCCTGCCCATGTTAAAAAAAACAAAAACAAAAAACAGTGATCCAAAATACATGAGGCAAACACTGGCAACACTGAAGGGAGAAGTAGACACATCTACCATAATGTTTGGAGACTTCAATTTCCCACTCTACATTAATGGATAGAGCATCTAGACAGAAGAGAAATAAAGAGGCAGAGATGTTGAATAATGCAATAAATGAGCTAACTTAACAGACTTTTACAGAACATTATAATGTACAACAGCAGGATACACATTTTTCTCAAGTGCTTATGAATCATTCTCAAGGAGAGAGCATATGCTGGGTCACAAAGCAAGTAGAAATCAATAACAGGCAGACAGCCTGAAAATTCACAAATTTAAGTAAGCTGAACAACACACTGTTAAGCAACCAGTGGGTCAAGGAAGAAATTAAAAGAGAAATCAGTAAATATCTGACAAATGAAAATAAAACACAGCATATAAAAATTTATGAGATGCAACAAAGGCAGTGCTAAGAGGGAAATTTATTGCCATAAACTAATATATTAAAAAAGAAGAAAGAGCAAAAATTGAGGAATTAACTGTTCACTTGGAAGAACTTGAGAAAGAACAGCAAACTAACCCCAAGGTAAACAAAAGGAAAGAAATTATGAAGATCAGAGCAGAAATAAATGCAATTGAGAATATGAAAACAATTGAGAAAATCAACAAAACCAGAACTTGGTTTTTTGAGGCAATCAATAGACCCTTAGCTAAGCTGACAAATAAGAGAGTATGCAAATAAATAAAATCAGAAATGGAAGAGGAGACATAACCACTGACCCTGCAGAAATAAAGGAGGTAATGAGAGGATACTATAAGCAACTATATGCCAATAAACTAGACAACATAGATGAAATGGACTACTTCCTAGAAAGGTATGAACAACCAACCTTGACTCAAGAAGAAATATATGACCTCAACAAACCAATCACAAGTAAAGAATTGAATCAGTCATCAAGAAACTCCCCACAAAGAAAAGTCCAAGACCAGATGGCTTCACATGTGAATTCTACCAAACATTCGAGAAAGAATTAGTACCGATCTTGTTCAAACTCTTCAAAAATATTGAAGAGGAGGAAAGGCTACCTAACTCATTATGAAGTCAACATCACCATAATGCCAAAGCCATACAAAGATATTACAGGAAAAGAAAATTACAGATCAATCTCTTTAATGATTATAGATGCAAAATTCCTCAACAAAATACTTGCAAATCAAATCCAGTAGCACATTAAAAGAATTATACACCATGACCAAATGGGATTTACCCCAGGTATGCAAGGCTGGTTCAACACAAGAAAATTAAAAACTGTAATACATCATATCAATAAGTCAAAGTGGAAAAAACACGTGATCATCTCAAATGATGTAGAAAAGGCATTTGACAAAATTCAACATTCTTTGTTGATGAAAACTTCCAAGGATAGAAATAGAAGGGAATTTCCTCAACATGATAAAGGGAATATATGAGAAACCTACAGCTAACATGTCCTCAATGAGTAAAGACTGAAAGCTTTCCCTCTAAGGTCAGGAACAAAGACAAGGATACCCACTGTCACTGCTGTTATTCAACATTGTGCTGGAAGTTCTAGCCAGAGCAATTAAACAAGAAAACAAATAAAAGGCATCCAAATTGGAAAGAAAAAAAGTAAAATTCTCTTTGTTTGCAGATTATATGGTACTATATGTTGAAAATCCTGAAAACTCCACAGCAAAGCAACTAGAGCTAATAAGTACAGAAAAATGGCAGGGCATGAGCACAACACTCAAAAATCAGTAGGTTTCTATATACTAGCAATGAGCAATCTTAGGAGGAAATCAAGAAAAAAATTCCATTTACAGTAGCAACCAAAAGAATCAAATATTTAGGAATAAATTAAATATACAAAAGACCTATACACAGAAAATTACAAGATATTGCTAAAAGAAATCATGGAAGATGAAAATAAATGGAAAGTCATACTGTATTCATGGATTGGAAGATGAAATATAGTTACAATGTCAGTTCTTCCCAAACTGATATATAGATTCAATGCAATAAGAGTTAAAATCCCAAAAACTTTTTACTTTGCAAGAACAGAAAAACCAACAAGCAAATTTATTTGGAAGGGAAGGATGCCCCAAATTGCTAAAAAAATATCTTGAGAAAGAAAAATGAAGTTTGAGGTCTCACACTACCTGCGTTTATAGCAAATTACAAAGCTATGGTGGTCAAAACAATCATGGTAGTGGCATAAAGATAGATATACTGACCAATGGAATTAAATAGAGTGTTCAGAAATAGACCCTCTCATCTATGGACAATTGATCTTTAATAGGGTGGTCAAGGCAATTGACCTGGGACAGAGGAGCCTCATCAGTAAATGGTGCTTGGAGAACTGGATATCTATATAAAAGAATGAAAGAGGATACATATCTCACACCCTACACAAAAATTAACCCAAAATAGATCAAAGACCTAAACATTAGAACTAAGACCATAAAACTTTTAGAAGAAAATATGGGGAAATATCTTATAAAACTTGTAATAGGAGGTGGTTTCCTACACATTACACTTAAAGGATGAGCATTGAAGAAAGAAATAGATAAATGGAAACTTCTCAAAATTAAACACTTTGTGCATCAAAGACCTTTGTCAAGAAAGTAAAGAGGCAGACTAGGCAATGGGAGACAATATTTGGAAACCACATAGAAAAGTGTTTCATACCCAGAATATATAAAGAGATCCTCCAAATCAACAACAAAAAGACAAGCAACCCAATTTAAAAATGGGCAAAAGACATGAACAGACACTTCTCTAAAAGGGAAATACAAATGGCTAAAAAGCACATGAAAATATGTGCAACATCACTGGCTATTAGAGAAATGCAAATCGAAACCACAATGAGATATCATCTCCCACCCACTAGAATGACCATTATCAAACAAAGAGAAAACATCAAGTGCTGGAGAGGATGTGGAGAAAGAGGCACACTTATCCACTGTAAAATGGTACAACTGCTCTGGCAGGCAGTTTGGCAGTTCCTCAGGAATCTAAGTATAGAATTGCCATCTGGCCCAGTAATACCATTACTTGGTATGTATTCAGAGGATCAGAAGGCAAGGACACAAGCAGACATTTTCACACCAATGTTTATAACAGCATAACCAGAACAATTCATAATTCATTGCTATGCAGTGTATTCTTCATAGAAAATGTGGACCCAAAGTGGAATGGTTTTTACTGAATGGGATCTATTGGGAGAAAGCATTGATACTGCAGTGTTCTCACCTAGATTCCAAGGCTGAGGCTGCTCATGCCATTGCTCATGCTTTTCTCCTAAGGATGATCCAGACTTCAGTCCATACTTCCTTAGGCATCTTGCTCTCTGATTCTTAAACCATACCCAAATGGCCAAAGAAGACACAAAGCATCAGCAACTTCATCTATGTTATCACAAACAACAGTTCCAGCAAAGTACCACTGACTGAATCGTTTACCCAACCATATGTGAAATAACCTTAAGATGACAGTTATTACACTAGCAAAGATGTCAGGATTGCCAAATATTAGCATGAAATTCTGAATACCAAATAACCTACCATCTAAGTCATATTAGCATTTTGCTGTTGGAACTGCTTATGGAATCCAGAGTCAGTAGCCCCTATGGAAAGAGACTGTTGGTCTTCCAAGCCAGGGCTTTCTCTCTGTCTCTCTCTCTCTCAAATCTAGAGATTGGTCAAATCTGAATGTCTTTCATTTACTTTGTCATCCTCTCTGAGTCACTAATGCCATCAACAAACATAAGACATGCAGATGTGACCTCTGAAAACAATCTTTTTCAACAGGATCACAGTATTGCCCACGTGAAACCCAAGACCATCTTTCATTTATAATTCTGTCTTAGTTACTTCATTCCAGAAACAGCACACATTCCAGAGTCGCATGGGGATCCAGATGCCAAGTATTGAACCTACTGCCAGCTACATAACCGATTAACTCTCCGCTTGGTTCCTCATTACTCATGTCAAAATAGGAAGGCATTTGTATTCACTTCTGAGTGATTTCCTTGGGAAACTGGATCACTCATTGCAAATGTTCTAAGAAATGATCATGATGATGAATATGCAACTATGTGATGATATTGTGAATTACTGATTATATATGTAGACCGGAATGATCATATATTAAGAATGTTTTTGTTCGCTGTTTTTTTTTAAATTAATAAAAAAAAGATGTGAAGAATTAAAAAAACAAAAACAAAAAAACTGGATCACTCATGATAAGACTTACATTCTAAAGGACAACCATTACCTGATGGCCTGCACTCCTCACCCTGGAATGGGGTTAAAATGTTACACCCACACTCTCATTCAGATATTCAAAATATTCTCAGACAAGAGGTAGAAATAAGAAAGTGAGGAGTTAGTCCATGACTACCATTGTGGAGCCCACCATATTCTGCAGGTTTTAATGGATGGTCCTTCCTTACTATCCAATCTAATGCAGCTGGTGACTCTCATCCAGCCTTTCAGCAGGAGTTTCAGTAACATGAGCTCACATTTGTGGGACGTGAGCAAACACAGTCTTCCATAGCTGGAACTGATGCATAAAGAGACAAGGAAGATTTCTCTTCCTCACTATCCCCTCATGCTATGGCCTTTAGCCAGCGGCTAATCGACAACTATGCCATTCGATACAAAACCTTGATCTCATTATTCTCCATGAGGTGCTCTGCTTCCTATTCCTTGTCTATCTATACACGGCCTTACCCTGCATAACATTATTCTCTCTAGCTACCTCCCTGATCATTGGACAAAGTCAGATAGGCTGCATTTGCATACTGACTGACCCATTCAAAGAAATTAGTGCTACCTGAAGAGTAATAACACTTGAAATGCTTTCTGGAGATATTCTCACTGAGAAGACTGAATTTACACGAGTTTCTCACCCCAGCCTCCCCATAATTATATGTAAGTTGTTATTCTTTGACCTAAGTTCCCATAATTAATGACACCATACCAGTCCAATAGTAGATCAATTTCTTAAGCACCCCACAGTGTCATTGTATAATTTAACTTTGTCTAGTTGGAAGAGGGCTCCTTAGCCGTTGCCAACACCCAAGGGTGAATATGCTAAACCCACATATTCCTGCCATTGGTAAAGCATATAAAGGGAGTTTTGTTTTTGTAATTTCCCACTCAACATTACATGAACTAACAGGGAAAATCTGAACATAGTTCCTGCATGATTAAGAGAATCCCTCCAAAGTGTTTATCCCAGCTTTCCGCTTTCCCTTAAATCCAAGAATGCATAAAGTAGAGACTAATGCCTAACTCAATTCATGGCTCTGGAACACCAACTTCATTAGCCAGGTGTTCCCTGGTAGCTAAAGAAGGGTAGGGGTTCTTTTCAAACCATGCCTTCAGGGCACCCCTTTGGCTCAGGTTCAAAAAAATCCTCTCTCATTGGTTGTCACTATTGAGTGTGCCTGATGAAGAGAAAAAGGTGAAAAGAGTTTGAACAATTTAAGTATGGATGAAAATCTGAGGTGAGAGCAAGTGAATCTCATTTATTCCAGGTAGAAAGCCTTGAATTCTGATGATTTCTATCTCATTTTACTTGAAGGACCCACCTGCTGCCATGCAAAATTGGATGAACATTGGTATACATATGCTTATAAGGAAGAATCCTAAACACCTATGTAGGAATCCCATCCATAAATTCAATGACAACTCACAAAATTAAATGCAAAAAACCAAGAGGAAGCAAGAGAAATGGATGGAAGGAAAAAATAGAATGTTTAAATGAAGAAAACCTGAAATGGTGGGTCCTTGTGAATAAATAGTAGGTTTCCCTAAACTTGCTTATTACACATGAGGTCTTTTCAGGTAGGTCTATCTCCAGACAAAGACCTCATCTGAAAGTTTTCACCAGAGTAGCCATTTGTGGCTTTTCTAATAATGTTTGCCCTTTTAGCTTTTCTAATCAAGCATACAATTTTACAGGCCCTGTTAACCCCCTGACCCAATTTATCTCAGGAAAGCAGCCCCCAACCCCATCAACAAGGTGTCCCCCACTCATGATTGCAATCTCAAATTTCCTAAACTCTGGCGAATTAGCAAGGTATTGACATGATCAATGATGGAAGGTGCTGATGGAAAATTATGTTTGAAGTGCTGGTCAAATCCATTTTGGAAGATTCTCCTGAAACCCATGGTGTCACAGTTCCAACTGAGAAGCTCCCCCTCCCTCCTCCCCAAACACAGGTCTTATAAAGAACCAAGTTTCCCACCCACTTTGAAATCCCATTCTCATTGGCCCTGGATTAAATATTTTTTCCATCAAATCAATCAGATTGGGGGAAGAAGACATTCCATTTCACAGTTTGGCAGCCATCAGAAACTTTTACCACAGGATCCTATGCTCTGTGGTTTGTAAATACAAAAACATTTCATTCTCCATTCTTATCAAGTACTCTTCCTTCTACTTTATTATGGATGACCCTATTATTTAAAATGTTGAGAGCCTCAGGTCATCTAGAACATTTCCTGTTTCCCTTAACTTTTTCCTGACACATAAATCAGGTTCCACCTCTGATAACTTCTTTCAGGATCATGGAAAACAGAACAATATATGAAAATAGAGGGGAGAATTGGTCTCAGATATGCAGGTCAGCGAGATGCAAAACTTTATGGAAATCACTGAGAGGTGGCAATTAGATTTATGACCCTAGATATTTTGAAAAGTGCTGCGAACTCAGAAAAGCTGGAAGGGAGATGATGGGAAAAACTGTCTTGGGCCTTGAAAGAAGGGAGGAGATTTTCACAAGGGAACTTGTCTTTATTTGGGGCTGGGCACTAATCCCAGGGAAATCCAAAGTGTTTAAAAATTCCACCTGGGAATTCCCACCTCAGCCTCTGCCTGTCAATGCTCAGGCCGACTCCACCCCAACCCCCATCCTCTTTTTCACCCCAGCCCCTCCCAGGCACCCATCCCCATAGGTATCACATTGTGATGTTGGACTCAAAGGCAAAATGCCCACCTGCAGCTCTGCCAGCTGTTTTCCCTACTTGGAAGACAGTCAGCAGGAAGTGCCAGAGAGACAATTATTCTGGCTCCGGACATAGTCCTCACTGTTGCTGACCAGGCAACGCGAGACCTAAGACAGACACAGATTTCTGAAAATGGGAGCAGGGGACTCTTGAACTTCTAGAGCCAAGAGCCCTTTGCTGGTTTTGCTCTAGCTATTTATTAGTGGTTACTTCAAAAAGCAGGAGGAAGTAACATCAAGTTAATCTTTAATGTTAATTACAATTACACCAATATGTAAAATACAAGAAAATGCAAAACCTTTTAAGCTAAGTTGTTTATCTGTGAAATCACCTGCAGGGTTCCGCAAGAGCTACAAGACCCAGAGGTCACCGTCTCAAGGTTTAGCCTGAAGGTCAAAAGGTCTGTTTCCCATACCTCATGATCCACAAGCTTGTCCTTGTCATGTCCAGGCCTAGGTCTGAAGTGAGGCAAGAGGTCAGAGAAGGACCACATCCACTTGTTGGCCACCCCCAATCCCATGCCAGTCCCTGGGGATCTTCAGGTGCAGCTGTGTTGTTGGAATGGCAGAGACAGGAAGGTCCAGACAGGACCTAGAAACTGTCCACTCCCTGACCTCCAGATAACCTCCAGCACCCCTTGTGCTACTGTGCCTGTAGTTGTGTTCCAAGAGTGGTGTTGATGATGTGCGTGGTACCCAAGACTTAGCTGGACCACTCAGCTGTTCCTTGCAGGGACGAGGGAGTTGTGCTGCAACATACCTGGGTCCTGAGGCTCCTCTGGTCTTCTCAGCCTAGAATTCCAAACCAGCAGATCCCTGGTTCTCAATATCATTCTCGGCCTGCATACCCTGCACGAGGAATATCAGACACCCATGCTAGCTATGTGTTTCCTCATCAGCCCCACAGGAGGACAACTGGTCTACCAGCTTTCTTAGCTGACAATTCAATTCCCCATTCACCTGCAGCCAACTAGTCCAAACCTGTGTTTTTAGAGGTGAAAGCCCACCATGTTCCTCCCATGTACAAGACCTTACTCTCTCCTTGAAGATGCTATATAGAGGTAAAGCAATGTAAAGGTAGGGATAGAGGTGGGTGGGGATAGTCATTTGCACTGTGCATGGAGAGAGAGTTCATTATAGGTGCAGAATCCCTGCAGGCACAGAGGAAACTATAGAGACACCAATAGATGTCAGTGACTCTACATGTCAGTTGGCCAGTATCCAATTGGGACTCCTAACTTAGAGAATTCTATGCACTTGTGTGTTGGAAGTATGGTCATGTGACTTTTCATACCAAGATTGCTCAGCTTGGTCTCTGCATGACTGTCTCTGGATGGCAATCACATTAAAAACAGCACTTGGTTTCTTTATATTGATGCTGCCTTTGAAACTACAAGATCCCCTCAGCTGCATCTGTACCAATAGTGTGTGGTTGTGCCCCTGTGTTTGTGCATGTGTATGTGTGTGTGTATTTGTGTGTGTGCATAAGAGTGTACACTCACTTCCATGACTAGGGTGTACACCAACCTCTGCTTGGTGTAATATGGCAGTGAATGATTGTGTTGGAATATTCCTGGCTCTTGTGCTTCAGAACATACACCCTAGAGGAAAACTTGTACAATATACACCCCTGGAATCCTGGGAGGGGGTCAACTGTATATTTGTTTGTGGTTTTGCATCCCTGGTTTATCAATGAACTAGACATCTGTATTGATCTCCTCGCAGCTAGATGTGGAAAGAAGACAAAGCAAATCACTGACAGTGTTGAACGGATGAGGGGATAGAATGCAAATTAGTGGAATTACCCAGAGTAGACATGTTTTCTTTTCAATGAC
This sequence comes from Myrmecophaga tridactyla, assembly GCA_004026745.1. Lineage (NCBI taxonomy): Eukaryota > Metazoa > Chordata > Mammalia > Pilosa > Myrmecophagidae > Myrmecophaga > Myrmecophaga tridactyla. Next base: position 28,129 of record PVIY010021766.1, read on the forward strand.
ATGTTATTTTGCCAATGTAAAGTCACATTAAGCATGATCTCGCTTGAGGTATTGGTAGGAGTTCTCATATTAAAGGTACAGAGGAGTCTCAATGCAGGATGATTACCAAGAGGTGCCCACTTTATTCATGATGACCATGAATATTTATGCTTAGATATTTAGGTAAATATTTACAAAATTTTTCAAAAGGTGGAAGTAGTACCATCAATAGTTTTTGTCCAGTAGTGGTCTGCATTTCTAGATAAACCTTTCCCTGCATTTTCTCAACATTTTCCCTGAGGAAATGATGAAGGAATTCCTTAGTGTTGATGCCTTGTTACTAGGTTTTAAACATGTATATTCAACAATCCCCTTATTGACGAACATTGAAGCAGCACCCAGTTCCCTATTCCAAGCCTCAGGACTAGGGCCAATATCACGTCTCTGAACTCCCATGATCAGGAAATTGAGCAGCCCCTCCTTTTCTACACAGAAATTTCATTTCAACTTTGACTTCCTTACTTGTCAGAAGGGAAGGCAGTCAAGACATTTCATGGAAGTCCTAGTCTTCTTGCCTAGCTTCAACAACAATTCTCAGATCTTCCAGAATGCTGAATACATGATAATGGGTTGGTGCAGGCAATCATTTTCCTAAAAATGTTGTTCAACCACAATTTGGCCCATGTGTTCAGTGCCCATTGCCCATGGTGCTCCCAAAGGTAGTTTGGTGCTGGGAAATCATTGTTTACTCAATGAAGTCAATAGAGAGGGCACCTGCTGACTACAAGCTCAACTCAAATCCCCCATTTGTGTTCTGGGTTTTTTCTCTTTCTCTTTGGCTTGTAATTTCTCTGGAGCACAATGTATAACACCATCTCCCCCAGTTCTGTACCTAAGCAGATGTGATCTGGAGTAAGGTTTGGAAAATGACTGCTTCCTCTTCCCAACACGGAGATCCCAGTGAGGATCATAGCATGTGGAGCAGGGGCTGGAATCCTTCTTCAGTGAGGGGTGGTTGAGTTGCTAGAGTCCTGCTCCTGGGAATTTGGATTGAGAAGAGGTTGGGCTGTTTCCTGAAATTCTGTGCTTAGAGAGCATAACGTTATCCCTATGATAATACATTGCCTTCTTGTAAATAATTTCCCCAAGGGTTCATGTCTAAATCATTTTTTTTAATTGGATTTGATTTTTGGAATGATGTAGACTGAGCTGCCTGAATTTTGCATCTTCTTTTCCTATTTAGGTTTGGTTTCAAAACCACGGAACAAGAAAATTAAATGCAGTGACTGAAGTCTGAATGCTTCTTAGGAGGAGGTCTAACCCAATTTCAGGATTGGCCTTTGCTTTGAAGTCAAAGTGAAAATTTACCAGTTCAAATGCAATTCCTCAATAGATACCATTGATGGTGTAAATGATTCTGCATTTTATGTTCAAATTCTCCACAAAGAATGCTTAAGATGATAAAATATAGCTTGTTCTGGTCATCTTAGTGTCATACATATAAATATTGCCCTAATGTTTGTTGGGGAAGATGGACACTTAGGAAGGAAGGCTTTGGAAATTTTTGTTCTCCTGCTGCTAACAGTGCAGCCTCCTCTCTTCTGTCACTACAGGGTTTTATCTACCAAGGTCAGGACTGGTCTGTGAGCTCCTTGGGGGGAATTCAGAGGGAGTAAATGTGGGCATAATGATACTCAAAAATTTTAGTTTAGGGATTGCATGTAAAATCTGGCCTAAATCCCTTCTTTTGTTCCCATATTCTCCTTCACAATATTTAACAGCATCACACAAAAGAAACTGCATATACATGACAACATCTCAAATCAGTAACCTAGTTCAAACCTTTTAGAAGAACCAATTCCCTGGTATTGCTACCAGGTAAGAGCTGGCTAAAGTAACAGGCATTCCAGGGTCAAGAATAAGTTCTATGTAGTACCAAATTTTTCACACCTTATAGTGGTAGTTGTGTTGCCCCCTGAGATTTTGCTGAGGCTATTTGGGTTATTTTGGGTTATCTCAGTGAACTAAGGCAAAGTTATAAGATGATAAACATCCAATATTACATGTATAGCCTTTCAAAAGGAAGGTTTTCCAAACCTATCTGCCATAGTGTATGCACCTAGAAAAAATAGCAAGAAAAAGTGAACAAAAATATTAAAGCTAGTGTCTATTTTGGAAATGCACTCTTTTCCAGTCCTTCTGAACTTTGGCAATGTTGTCATTTTCACCAGATAGTTCTTTGTTGTTTTAGTTTCCCAGGCTGCTCAAAGCAAATGCCTTGAAGTGGTTTGACTTGAACAATGTGAATTTGTTTGCTTATGGCTAGAGTCCAGGAAAATGTCCAAATCAAGGCATCATCAAGGCAATGCTTTCTTCCCAAAGACTGGCTGCCTGAGGTCCTTGGCTCCTCTGCATTATGGCAAGATATATGGGGATGTCTGCTGATCTCTCCTTTCTCTTCCAGGTTTCACTGATTTTAGCTTCTTGCTTTCTTGGCTTTCTTTTCCCTCTCTGTACTCATCCTGTTCATAAAGGACTCCAGTAATAGGATTAAGATCCATCCTTAATGAGGTGGGTCACACTCTAACTGAAGGAACCTCATCTAAAAGTTCTATTTACAATGGGTTCACATCCACAGGAATGGATTCGATTTAAGAATGCATTCTTCTGGGGTACATAGAGCTTCAAACCACCACATTTATTAAGATGGCTTGTTCTGTGCATGGTAAGATGTTTATCAGCATCCCAGGCCTTCTCCTACCAGATACCAGGAGAGCCCATGCTCCCAAACCTTGAGCTGTGATAACTATAAAAAATCTACAGACATTGCCAAATATACTTGGGTGAGGACCAAAATTGCCACCATTGAGAACCTTCATTTCTGTTATTAAATGCTCATGATTATAAAGCATGCTTACAGGATAATGTACATAGAAACTCTCTTCATTGTATCAATAAATTTATGAACCTATTCATACAGTTGTATCTGAATCACGTTTTCCTTCAGCTCATTGGCAAAGAATAAAAAGTATCAGCCATTTCGATATTGATTGTATATTCAAATTAGAAGGTAAATTCTAGAGACTGTCTCTTTTTTGGCTTTTAACAATGGGGATTTATTAGCTTAAAGGTTACAATTCTAAGATCATGAAATTGTTCAAATTAAGGCATTGTCAGAAAGATACCTCCTTCCTGAAGGAAGGCTGCTGACAATCGGATGCCTGTCACATGGCCAGGCACATGGTGGTAGAGACTATGCCTTTTCAGCCAGAGTTCCAATTTATCTATAGTTAATAGCTGAGTGTGTGTCATGAACCCAATTTTGTGTGTGTGTGTTTGTGTATGTGTGTGTATATATCTCTCTCTCTCTATATATACCCATATATATGGACAAGATATATTAATTTAACTCCTGAACTAGGAGTTTCTGTACCAGAGATGGTGATTGTTTTTCAGTGTGCAGGTTTTATTGAACATTTATCATTCAGGAAAATGCAGTTACATTTTCCATTAATTTACAGTGACACGGTTTAACTCTGATACCCTAGACTGTTGACCCAAGTGAGATATAATGCTAAGTACTTGTTTAGGTTAAGATGCTCCCAAATACTATTACTGTCTGAATGGCAAGTGTTGAAGAAGAGTAGATACATGATCCGCTTGCTTTAGGATAATGTTTCTGTTATTTGCATTAGCTTTCTTTATTTAAAAGATGGTGATTTTTTTTATTTGAATGACAGGAATTTATGAGAGGGGGAAATTTTTGAGGAGTGAATACTTTTGCATGTTCATGGACATTTTGGGGAAGCAGTCAGGGGATTTCCAGTACACCCTACAATACAAAATGAGGGTACTAATAAAAATAGACAATCCCATTTTAATAACTATTATTTAAAAAGCTAAAAATGAAAAAAATGTAGCTGAGGCAGACAGGGATACCAAGGAATTTGCCTAGGTAGTGGATGAGTTAGTACTTACTCATAACATAGTTGCTTGCACTGAGTGAACCTGTATTTGTTGGCAGTTAAATCTATCATCACTTTAATTCATGCCCATGGGCTTAGGTAGTCAAGTACTTAGTGGGGTTGTCACCATGCCATAGTTCTGAAATGATATTTTACCTCCAAAGAACTGATATAAGTTATTTGGTTCATTTGAACATATGTATTCAAAAGCCCTTTTGCTGTATCATTATCTGTTTGAACACTTTGAAATGAGAGTCTATATTTTTCCAAGAGGACCAAAATGTATTAAGGTGTGTATGCGTACATAATATATATTCTTTTAATTTTCATTGTCCAGAGACAATGCTGTTTAATCAGTTGATATAAAAGATAGCCCTAGGATAATGATAAAAATGAAAATTTTCATGGATTTACATTTTTAAAATTCACTACTATTGTCAAGAAAATCCTGTGAATAATCAAGCTGACTGGATTCTCCTCAACACATGAATGCAAATTTGTCATTTATAAGATGAAAGTATATAAAAGTGTGACATACTAGTGATGTTTGAATTGTTATCATTAGCCATGATTAAAATTTTGTTATAAATTTTATAAGAGGGCTGGCCATGGTGGTTCAGCAGGCAGAGTTCTTTCCTGCCATGCCAGAGACCTGGGTTTGATTCCTGATGCCTGCCCATGCAAAGAAAAAAGAACATTTAAATTGTATATGAATAACCTGAAATTATCATAATCTTAGTATCTGAAGTGTGACCCATTTAAATGTCCTTGTACAGCATTAAGGATTTTTCTCTTTATTCTTTTGTTCTATTTATAAGAAAGTAGTTTAAAATTCATAATGCTTTCTTTAAGTTTCATTTTGCAATGGTTCATTTTATATAGTAATTATATGACATTTTCTCTTTTTTCGTATGTGTAATGGCTCTCAGATATTATTTATTTAATAGGCATCAGGCTAAGCAATGCTAATAGGAATGTAAATGCATTCACAGTGCATGATTAGACAGATATTTAAATGCAATTGTTGCAAAGCTGAAAAAAATACAGAATTACAGACTAATGAAGAGAAAGAGAAGTGCAAGACAGAGAGATACAGGCCTGGAATTCTTGGGAATCAATGCAGAAAGCATACCAGGCAAGGAATGAATAATTGGCCTAATTTGGACATATTTTTAAAGACCAAATGATACATTTTGAATTATGATGAGATTAGGCTCTATAGAAATAGCCCTTTTGCTTTACAGGTAAAGAGAAGAACTGGAATTTCATGTCTTCTGATTGCTATGGCTCCCTACTCCTTCCTCAGATATGGTTTCAGAACTGAAAGGCAAAGCACCAAAAGCAGAGCAGAGGGAACCCATGAATTCCTTGGCAGATGCCCCAAATCTGAGGGAAGAGCTGACTGTTCAGCAGTTGCAAAATGACCATTTGTAGATCCCAAGCAGGTCCCATAATTGCCCTTTTCCAATTCTTTCAGTGTCAATCAAAATTCTCATGTTCTATTCTACACATCCTTTGTTCTTTTGGATCCCTTTGTGGATAATGTGAGCCAGGCACCAGACGTCATGATGGTCCAGCCCTCCCAGACTGCTGGGGGAGGAGGACTCTCACTCATCTTTGACACTAATGAGTCACTTGCCAACAGCAATGCCTCCAGAAAGGGGGTTCTTAGATACTCAGATGCCTTTCGGTCCCCAATACCAAAGAAAATTCCAGGACCACAATGGACACACTGGCCTGGAAGTACCACAGTCAAAGACCTATTTGCAGCATAAACCTGATAATAAAAACAACAGAAGGATCTAGGTCCACAAGACACAACATTCTCTATGCAATGGTGGGATAAGTGGTGCCAGGCTCTGATTGCAGAATGGAAACCTCCTGAGATAGACCTGTGGCAGCATCTGGCACAGTCAGCTGAAGGACCATCTCTTCCATTTGGTCAACCACACTAGCAATATCTAGAAACACCAAGCCTTTAAATCAATGTCTGACAACAGCAGATTGAAAGAAAGAGGTACAACTTTTCCTGAATTCAGATCCATGGGAACAGGGCTACAAAGCTCACCAGGGCCTCAGCTTCAAGAGGAGGAAGATGTTATTCCCAACACTGTAGTCCAGGCCTCTTTTCCTTTGATGCAGCATCAGTGGAATTCAAAGGATGATGAACAGGAAGGCATCATGTTCTGAGGCAAGACTAATGCACAAAGGAGGATAAAGCACTTGGAACTCCAAATGCAGATTTTTACCCTGCCGCTAGACTGCCTATCTTCTCTATTCATGTCATTGAGTAAATGTCCAATGAAGCACACACCTCTGGAGGCACCATGAGCACCAGACAGTGGGCAAGTTTGCTGAATCCTTGATAAAAAACAAGAGCATTTTCATGATAAACATGTGATCATCATCTCCCTATGAGTCTGGGTAATCCACGGTCTGTAAATGAACTCATGGTAGGAGAAAAGATCTGTTTACACTCCTTTCCCCTCTGGCCCAGAGGTAAGTCAAACTTGAAATGAGATTGATTTATAGAAAAAGATGGTGTGCTATATTTCCTGATAATGTCCATTCATAAAAATGAGTATTTTCCCTAGTGTGAGCTTTGATATCAAGAACTAGAAATTCCTTAGTATCCAGCAATAAGAGAAAGATTAAACATATTATGATGTATTCCTTTTTTTTAACTTTTTTATTGTATAATGTAACATATGTACGAAGCAAAGAAAAAAGGCAATAGTTTTCAAAGCTCTCTTCAACAAGTAGTTACAGGACAGATCCCAGAGTTTGTCATGGACTACCATACAATTCTCTCAGATTTTTCCTTCTAGTTGCTCCAGAATATAGGAGGCTAGAGGGCTTAAATATGTTTTTATCATCACAATCAACTTTTTTCCTTTTTTTTGTGAAAGGTAACATATATACAATAAAGCAATAAATTTCAAAGCACAGCACCACAAGTACTTGTAGAACATATTTCAGAGTGTGACATGGGTTACAATTTTATAATTTTACTCCTTTAAGATACTGGAGACTAAAAGAGATATCAATTTAATGATTCAGCATTCATATTCATTTGCTATTTTTACTGTATAAATCCACCATTATGCCATCACCCCATCACCCCATCACCTTTGATCTTTCCATCCCTCTCTTTAGGAGTGTTTGGCTATGGCCATTCTAAATTTTTCATACTGGAAGGGTCTGTCACTAATACAGGGTAGGGAAATGGAACTATCTGATGTTCTGGAGAGGCTGGGCCCTCTAGGTTTCAAGACTTATCTGGACCAGGGACCCATCTGGAGGTTGTAGGTTTCAGGAAAGTTACTCTAGTGTATAGAAGCCTTGTGGAATCTTATATATTGCCCTAGGTGTTCTTTAGGATTAGTGGGACTGGTCCTGATTGGGGGTTGGCAGGTTATGATAAGGAGCAAGGCCTATGTAAGAGCAACCTTCAGAGTACCCTCTCAACTCTATTTGAACTCTCTCTGCCATTGCTACTTTACTAGTTACACTTCTTTTCCCCCTTTTGGTCAGGATGGAATTGTTGATCCCATGGTGCCAGGGCCAGATTTATCCCTGGGAGTCATCTCCCATGACACTAGGGAGACTTTCACCCCTGGATGTCATGTCTCATGTAGGAGGGAGGGCAATGATCTCACTTGCAGAGTTGGGCTTAGAGCAACTGAGGCCACATCTGAGCAACAAAAGTCCAGAAGTAACTCTTAGGCATGCCTATAGGTAGGCTAAGCTTCTCCACTACTTACATAAGCTTCACAAGAATAAGCCTCATGATCGAGGGCATAGCCAACTGATTTGGGTGTCCCTAAAATTTGACACAGTATCAGGGATTCCCTGATGGTAAGGTTTAATAGTTCCATATTCTTTTTCCCATCCCTCAAGAAATTTTGCCAGTGCTTTTTTATTGTCTGCTTAATATACTCTAGGATGTATCCAGGCATTACAATTATCTATATAGGATTAAGGACCTCTTTCTTATTCTGTGCTCCCTGTGTTTCAATTGCTCAAATGAGATATACAGATAGGCTGAGTTAGATGATGCACTACAGAAAATTTCAGTTCCAGACTAAATAAGATTTTATTCTTTTGGTCTCAAAGAGTGTGGTTCTAAAATACAGAAACTTTCTTCCTTACCCCTCTGTTCTGAAGTACGTGAACCCCAACCTGGTTGGCTTCATTCTTATCTCTAAATATCAGGATATATGTATGTATGTGTATATATATATATATCGTGCTCTAAAAGCTTTAAATCTAGTTCCCTGTTTTCTTATAAGCATTTTCTAGAAGTGACCATACCATTGTTGTTGTATTGCTTCTAGCTTATTTTGCCTCACCAAGTGTCCCACATGTTCATTCACATCATTGCATGCCTCACGACTTTACTCCTTTTTGTGGCAGCACAGCCTTCGTTCATAAGTATACACATTGTTCCCCAATCTACTTCTCAGTCAGTGCATCCTTCAGCCACCTGCATTCATCAGGCATCATATAGAGGGCCCAAAGTCCATAGCCCATGATCATTCTCAATTTTAGATAATTTCATTGTTCCCAAGAGAAAGATAACAAATAAACACACCCTTGCTAAATAGGAAATCCAAACTTCCTCTTAACTTTTGTCCCTCCCTCCATTATTTACCTCTGCTGTTGCTGTGGTAGTGCTGATGTTTTCCTTTGGAACATAGCCCATAACATGCAATAGCAGTTTTCCCCCTGTACCCTGGACTTAAACGCTCTCTGTAGACAAATCATATCTCTGAAGTAATTCCTGCAAGAACTAACTCATATTTTTAGTGTTAATCAGTGAGACACATAGGTCTATACAACTGCTCTAGTTTGCTAGCTGCCAGAATGCAACACACCAGAGATGGATTGGCTTTTAATAAAAGGGGATTTATTTTGTTATTTCTTCAGAGGAAAGACAGCTAACTTTCATCTGAGGTTCTTTCTTACATGGGAAGGCTCAGGGTCATCTTTTGAGGTGCAGAAGCATTTGATTTTGAGAAGTTCCCATTTATCTGTTTTTTCTTTTGTTGCTTGTGCTTTGAGTGTAAAGTTAAGAAGCTGCCTCCTATTACTAGGTCTTGAAAATGTTTCCCTACATTTTCTTCTAGAAGCTTTATGGTGCTAGTTCTTATGTTTAGGTGTTTGATCCACTTTGAGTTAATTTTTGTGTAAGGTGTAAGATAGGGGTCCTCTTTCATACTTTTGGCTATTAATACTCAGTTCTTCCATGCCCAATTATTGAAAAGACTATTTTGCCCCAGTTCAGAGGATTTGGGGGCTTTATCAAAAATCAGCTGACCTTAATTTGGTGGTCTATTTTTGCACTCTTGATTTAATTCCATTGGTCAATGCTTCTGTCTTTGTGCCAATACCATGCTGTTTTGACCACTGTGGATTTACACTGGGTTTAAAGTCAAGGAGTTTTAATTCTCCCACTTTGTTCTTCTTTTTTAGGATGCTTTGACCTCTTCAGGGTCCCTTCGAGATGAATTTGGTTATTAGCTTTTCCAAATCTTCAAAGTAGGTTGATGGAATTTTGATTGGTACTGTATTGAGTCTGTAGATCAATTGGGGAGAATTCACATCTTAACTATATTTAGCCTTCTTATCCATGAGCAGGGAATGTCTTTCCACCTATTTAGATCTCCTTTGGTTTCTTTTAACAATGTTATGTAATTTTCTGTGTAAAAGTCTTTTACATCCCTAGTTAAGTTCATTCCTAAGTATTTGATTCTTTTACTTGCTATTTTGAATGGAATTTTTTCCTTAAATGACTCCTCAGCTAGGTCACTGCTTGTGTATAGAAGTGCTACTGGTTTTTGCACATTAATTTTGTATCCCCCACCTTGCTGAATTTGTTTATTAGCTCGTGTAACTTTGATGTAGATTTCTCAGGATATTCCAAGTATGGTATCATGTCATCTGCAAATAATGACATGATACATCTTCTTTTCCAATTTGGGTGCCTTTTATTTCTTTGTCCTGCCTATGCTAGAACTTTTAGCGCAATGTTGAATAATAGTGGTGACCGTGGGCATCCTTGTCTTATTCCTGATCTTAGGGGGAAAGCTTTCAGTCTTTCTCCATTGAGTACAATGTTGGCTATCAGTTTTTCACATATTCCCTTCATCATATTGATGATGATTCCTATTTTCTGGAGCGCTTTTATCAGAAAAGGATGCTGACTTTTGTCAAATGCTTTTTCAGCATCAATCAAGATGATCATGTGGGTTTTTCCTTTTGATTTGTTAATGTGCTGTACTACATTAATTGATTTTCTTGTGTTGAACCATCCTTGCATTCCTGGTATGAACCCCACTTGGTCATGGTGTATAATTCTTTTACTGTGTTGTTGCATTCGATTTGCTAATATTTTGTTGAGAATTTTTGCATGTATGTTCGTTAGGGAGATTGGCCTGTAGTTTGCCTTTTTTATAGCATCGTTACCCGGTTTTGGTATTAAAATGATATTAACTTCATAAAACGAGTTAGGTAGAGTTTCTTTTTCCTCAATTTTTTCAAAATGTTTGAGCAGGATTGGTGTAATTCTTTTTGGAATACTTGATTAAATTCCCTGAGAAGCCATCTGACCCTGGGCTTTTCTTTGTGGGAAGATTTTTGATGACTGATTGAATTTCTTTATTTGTGATCGGTTTGTTGAGATCTTCTATTTCTTCCTGAGTCAGCATAACTTGTTTCCAAAAATTTGTCCATTTCATCTAAGTTATCTACTTTGTTGGCATATAGTTTTTCATAGTATCCTCTTATAATTTCTTTTATTTCTTCAGGGTCTGTAGTAGTGCACCAGTTATTATTTCTGATTTTTTTTTTTCACATGGGCAGGCACCAGGAATCAAACCTGGGTCTCTGGCATGGCAGGTGGGAGCTCTGCCACTGAGCCACCATGGCCCACCCACTTATTTCTATTTATTTGCATTCTCTCTCTTTATTTTCTTTCTCAGTCTTGCCAATGGCCTATCAATCTTATTGATTTTCTCAAAGAACCAACTTATGGTTTTATTATTCTTTCTATTGTTCTTTTGTTCTCCTATTCATTTATCTCTGCCTTAATCTTTGTTATTTCTCTTCTTCTATTTGCTTTGAGGTTAGTTTGCTGCCCTTTCTCAAGTTCCTCCAGGTGTGCTGTTAAGTCCTAAATTTTTGCTCTTCTTGTTTTTTAATATAGGCATTTAGGGTAATAAAATTTCCTCTCAGCACAGCCGTTGCCACATCCCATAAATTCTGATAAGTTGTATTCTCATTTTCATTAATCTGCAGATAGCTACTGATTTCTCTAGCAATTTCTTCTTTGACCCACTAGTTATTTAGGAGTATGTTATTTAATCTCCATATGTTTGTGAATGTTTTCATTCTTTGGGATTTATTGAGATGCAGCTTCATCCCATTGTGATCAGAGAAAGTGCTTTGGATAATTTCAACGTTTTTAAATTTATAAAGACCTGTTTTGTGCCTCAGCATATGATCTATCCTGGAGAATGTTCCATGAACACTAGAGAGGAATGTATATTTTGTGTTTTGGGTGCAATGACCTATATATGTCTGTTAGATCTAAGTCATTTATCAAGTAATTTAACTTCTCTATTTCCCTTGTTGATCTTTTGTCTGGTTGTTCTATCTATAGAGGAGTGTGGTGTATTGAAGTCTCCCACTATTATCATTGAAATATCTATCACTTCCTTCAGTTTTGCCAATGTCTGTCTCATGTACTCTGGAGCTCCTTGATGTGGAGCATAAACATTTATGATTGTTATATCTTCTTGGTGAATTGACCCTTTAATTAGTATATAGTGTCATTCTTTGTCTCTTATGATGTCTTTACACTTAAAATCTGTTTTGTCCGATATGAGTATAACTACTCCTGCTTTCTTTTGGTTACAACTTGTGTGGAAAAATGTTTATCCATCCTTTCACTTTCAATCTATTACGTATCCTTGTGTCTAAAATGATTCTCTTGTAAGCAACATATAGCTGGATTATGTTTCTTAATCCATTCCACCAATCTCTATCTTTTAATTGGTAAATTTAGTCTGTTAACATTCAAATTATTATTGAAAAGGTATTTCTTGAATCCACTATCTTATCTTTTTAATTTTATTTGTCAGATCTATATATTCTTTTCTCTCTTTCTCTTTTTAGCCTTTAAATTACCCTTACTGGTACTCTTCAATTCTATGCCCTCCTCCAGACCTCCCTCTCCTGTCTTTCTTTTTTTCAGCTGGCAGAACTCTTTTTATTATTTCTTGTAGAGTTGGTCTCTTTTTGACAAATTCTTTCAGGACTTGATTGTCTGTGAAAACTTTAATCTCTCCCTCAGTTTTGAAGGACAATTTGGGTGGGTACAGAATTTTTGGCTGGAAGGTTTTCTCTTTCAGGATCTTAAGTGTATCATACCACAGCCTTCTCACCTCCAGGGTGCTAGTTGAATAGACTGAACTCAGTCTTATTTGGTTTCCTTTGTATGTAGTAGATTGTTTTTCTCTTGCCACTTTCAGAATTTTCTGCTTCTCTTCAACATTTGACAGACTGATTTATATGTGCCTTGGGGGAGACCTGTTCAGATTTATTCTGTTTGGAGTTTGTTAGGTTTCTTTGACTTATATATTTATGTCCTTTATAAGGGTTGGGAAGTTTTTCCCCATTATGCCCTCAACTACTCTTCCTAGACCTTTACTCTGGGACAACAATGATTCTTATATTTGCATGCTTTGTTTTGTCTATTATTTCCCTGAGATCCAGTTCAAATTTTTCCATCTTTTTTGCCATTTGTTGTTTTGAGTGTTAGAAGTCTGTTATCCTGTCTTCTGTGTCACTTATTCTCTCTTCTGTCTCTTAAAATCTAGTGTTGTGTGCCTCTAGTATGTTTTTTATTTGCTCAACACAGTCTTTAATCTCTGTGATATCTGCTATTTTTCTATTTATTCTTTCAAATTCCTCTTTATGCTCTTCTACTGTCTTCTTGATCTCCTTTATGTCAGTTGCTGTCCCACTCATTTTATTAAGTAGAGTTGGATGAACATCTTTGATTAGTTGTTCCAACATCTGTGTCTCCTCCGGTGTTTTAATTTGGTTATTAAGCAGGGCTATATCTATCTGCATTGTGATATGCTTAGTGATCTTCTGTTATTTTCATTGCATGTAAATATATTGATTAATTTTCTTTGGGAGTTGATTTCTTTCAGTAGTCTAAGGCCTTGCGTTTGCCGTATGGATGTGCAGCAGGGAGCAGGGTGCGAGGTGGAGCACAACTGTGCAGTGATTCATTTCAGGGCAGGGATAGGCACAGGTTGGGGATTCTACACCGGTGCTTGTGAACGTGGGCACCCAGCAGCCAGGGAGGATCTTGCTGTGTAGGTCTGGGGGGTGTAATCCTTGTATGCACTGGTCTAAGACATGGGGCTCTTTGTGCACATGCGTATAACTGTGGCAGCAGGTTGGTGTTATGCCTTCATGGGCAGGGGCAGATGTGACCTGGCTGCGCAGGTCAGCATTTTCTCAGAGGTGGGAAGTGTGGCTAAGGGCCGTGCACATGCACGGTTCTAAGACTGTTATAACATGCAGTTCCCAGCGCTGAATGATATGATTGGGGGCCCATGTGCATGTGCGGGTCTTGGAGTGCTGTAAACTGAAGTTCCCAGAGCTGTAGGACTAAGTGACTGAGGGCTAAGCACATGCATGGGTCTAGGAGTACCATAAACTGATATGCAGAACTCAGGAGGGTGGAGAGAGGCTGTGCTACACTATGGGTGGGGGGGGTTGTGGTAGCCTGGGTATGGAGGTTAGTGCTCTTAGTCCTTATGCGCTGGTGACAGCCTGCAGGGGGAATAG
>PVIY010021767.1:0-41869 GCA_004026745.1 Myrmecophaga tridactyla
GTCACTAATGCTGAACGGACACGGCACAAGCACGGGGGCGAGCGTGAGAACAGGCTTTGATGAATAAATGGTCATTCATTTCACACTGAGAGGCAAAGCATTAAGTGAATGATCATGGCATAAAATGTAAAGAGATTTGATTTTTAGTTCCTCTTCTGCTGTCATGTACTAAAGTCATTACTGTTCTGTCCGTCTCTCTGTCATATAATAAACTTAAATAAGGGAGTACTCAAAAACATTTTGTGGATTATTTGTGGAAGAAAAGGAATTATCTTTATATAGAATATGGTGGCGAAGACGTGTGTTTACTCAGGTAGGATTGTATGATGTGTGAATGAAACTGATTAAAAACGAACAGAGAGAAACAAGTGCTAGAGGAAAGGCAGAGAAAGAGATGCACCTATTCTCTGTCGGTAGGGAACTGAGAGGTGCAGCCCCTTGGAGGGCAGAGTGGTGGGTCCACAGGAGGCCAGGGGTGGGGCTGCCGTAGGACCCTGGAACCCTGTTGCTAGGTTTATACCTGGAGGGCCTGAGCGTGCGGACATGAACGGACATGGGCACACCGGTGTTTGTGGCGCAGTGTTCCTTTATCCACGATGGATGGAGGTGGCCTGAGGGACAACAACCGAGGGATGGAAGGGGGAGCTGGGGTGTGCACATACAAAGGGCCCTAAGGACTGTATGAAACGTCAGGAACAAGAACACAAATACTATATGCCTCACTCACATGAACTAACCTTAATATACAAACTCAGAGAACTAAAGTTGAGAGCATGGGTTGTCAGGTTGGGGCCTATTGTAAAGGGTCCTATATTGTAAATTCTTACAGAGCCACATCTATTCAGGAGTTGTAGCTGATATTTCTAAATTATGAGATACTGAGCTGTTTGTATGCAACCTGGTCATTCCTAGAAACTTCGGGTATTTATGTGACATCTTAGACTCAGAGTTAGAGCTCTGAAGGTATGAAAGTCAGCGGTACCCCATACAGGAACTGTTTAAAAAGTTGATCAGACTTCAAGTAGAGAGATGAATGAAGCTGATCTGGATAGGACTAAGGTAAATCAGAATACAGGGTAAAGGATAATATGACCCATACTTTCAAACCTCACCCTCTGTGTGAGACCAAAGGGCGAAATGTTTATTTGGTGCAAAATTTCTATTTTGGGTAACACATTATCTAATTTAACTTTATGGTCAGTTTACTTGAACACCATAAGTACATGGAATCTTGAATAGGGTATAAGATCTTGTTGGTTTGTACAAGTTAATGTGATGCCCTGATATATTCCAGAGAAATTTGAGCAATGAATAAAAAAGTATTAAGTCCCCTTGGGGGACTGGGAAGAAGGGATAAAATACTCAACCTTCCCATCTGGGGAATTCCTGATATTCTGGCAAGCTGTGGGGACAACAAATTCAATAGGCTGAGCCCTCAATCTTGGGGTTATTCCTGCAGAGGAGAAGCTATGGCTGCTTATAATTATGCTAAGAATAACCCCCAGAGAACCTCTTTTGTTGCTCAGATGTGGCCTCTCTCTCTAAGCCAATTCAGCATGTGAACTCACTGCCCTCCCTCCTACATGGGACATGACTGCCAGGGGTGTAAATCTCCATGGCAACGTGGAACAGAAATCCTGGGATGAACCAGGACCCAGCATCAAAGAAACGAGAAAGAGACCAAAAGAGAGAAGAGAGAAATGCAACAAAATAAAGTGTCAATGGCTGAGAGATTTCAAATAGATTTGAGAGGTTACCCTGGAGGTTATTCTTATATGTTATATAGAATATAATATATTTGGTCTATGGTGCATTGGAGAGGCTGGAAGGAAGTATGTGAAACTGCTGAGTTGTGTTCCAGTAGCCTTGATTCTTGAAGATGATCATATGAAGACACAACTTTTACGATGCGACTGTGGGATTGTGAAAACCTTGTGTCTGATGCTCCTTTTATCCAGGGTATGAACAGATGAGTAAAAAACAATTCAAATAAAAAATAAATAAATAATAGAGATAAAGAGTAAAAATTAGGCAGATGGAAATACTAGTGGTTAATGAGGGGATGGGTAAGGGGTATGGGATGTATGAGTTCTATTTTTTTCTTCTTTCTTTTTCTGGAGTGATGCAAATGTTCTAAAAATGATCATGATGAAAAATACACAACTATGTGCTGATATTGTGAGCCATTGATTGATATTGAGTGTGGCAATTTTTCAATAAAAATACTTTAAAAATATTTTGTAGACTGCAAAGTAGCAAAGCATATATGTCATCGTTATATTAATCCATGATAATTATCTTCTAGTTACGATTTGGGTGTGATATATCTAGATCTTTGCCACTACTGAGGAAGCAGGCTAGTTGTAGAGCACAAAGAGCTGAGACACACTGAAACGTGCATGCTGCAAGAGGGTTAAGGGTGAGGAAACTGAGGCTCAGAGATGCAGCGACGGGACCAAGGACACACAGGAGTCCAGTGGCTGGAACAGGAAGGTGGGCTGCAATCTACCTGAAAACGAGGCACCCATCCTGGGATCCACACCATGGGGTGCATGGTCTCCAAAGCTCAAATTGTGGAACAGGTGAATGCACCCACCCTGGGGGGTGAACTAACCGAGGATGGCAAC
Organism: Myrmecophaga tridactyla; assembly: GCA_004026745.1. Taxonomy (NCBI): domain Eukaryota; kingdom Metazoa; phylum Chordata; class Mammalia; order Pilosa; family Myrmecophagidae; genus Myrmecophaga; species Myrmecophaga tridactyla. Next base: position 2,628 of record PVIY010021767.1, read on the forward strand.
AGAGGAGTCGAGTACTACAGATTCGTTTTTACAATCGGTATTTTTGAGAGCTCCATAGGTTTTTTTTAAATATGTATTTATGCATTTTTGGTTTGATCATTTGTTTTTAGGCTTTTGGAGGAAGTAGAGAAGACCCCAAGGAGACCAATCTACTACAGTAGCACAGAGGGGAAAAGTACCCAAGTCCCTCTTCCTAATGGAGGATGAGAGGAGGAAACGCCACACACGGTCACTTGAGCAGCTGGGAGAGCCATGGGTAACACGCTTCCTAGACGCTTTTAAATCTAGGAGATGCACTTGCATTTTTTCCCAAAACTCGCATGCGTCTTCCAATGGAACGTCACAAGAGCTTAGCAGCTTGGAGGTGCGTGTTACTGACACATCCCGGGACACAGCTCGTTCACAGTAAGTGTCCGTCACTGCTCGTCTCTCACGAGGAGTCCTCACTGATGGCCACACACAGATGCACCCGCAGATTTGAATCCCCTGCTGTGTACTATGAAGTTGCACAACACTGAAAACTCAAGTTTTTATATAAATGGGTTGCTTTTCAGGTGCCAAGCAGTTCAACTACTGTCAGGAAAAGCCCCAAATTTCTCAAAATTAGCAAAGATTTTTATAGCTGGAATTGGCAGCTGTGACATAGTGGCACTCAGGGCCCAAAGCAGGGTGTCCGACAGGTAAACAAGCCGATGAGGACGTCTTCTAAATAAAAAGAATTTGCTGAACTTTCACGAGATGCCATTTGGTTAAGTAAAAGGAAAGAAAACTCTGGTATTCTCTGATAAACCTCACACTGTACCGTCGCTCCTAAATGTGCTAACTGTGGAAGATAAACATGAGTTGTAAAGGGACAGAGACAGCACACTGTTCCCTGCGGTCCCTGGAGGCCAGTACTAATTAGAAAAAAAAATTAGACTCCACATCTGCAGGATTAGACTGAAATATTGCTTGTGAACCTAAAGAGAGAAGTAATAGGTACCATAAAAATCACTGTATGCCAACGGTGATAAGTTTTAAAAATAATAAAAATAGCATAGCTGAAGCTGGGTTTTCCTCCCCCCAAAAGTTCTTAAATCTGGGGATCATCTTATAATTGTGGGCAGCTTAGATTTGGTGATATATTATTAAAACTGTACAGGTGAATAATTTGGGGCACTTCCCCAGGAATCATATTAAGCGTTCTGCTTTTACTGCGGCCTTTAAACCTCACAGCACCCTGTATGATATGCTATCTCCAGTTCACAGAGGAGGAAACTGGGACTGAGACAGAGGTGAAATACAGATTCACCCACCAGTTGGGTGTGCAGGTCGGATGCTGTCACTGGCCGGCTTCCTCAGAGGCAGGGGCTGGCCTGGGGCCAGCTGTGGAGAGGAGCTCAGGGCCGAGGGACCCCTGCCCTCTTCTGATGGGGATGTTCCGAAGGGCTCTGATGGGACTGCACCTCGCTGAGATTTTTCACTCCTGAACATTTCTGTTTGAAACAACGCCCTGCAGGCCTCAAGCTAAGCGTGCACATGGGGCCTCCCTGCCGATTTTCCAGCCACTCTAGGACAGACTTGCCAAGTGAAACGTGATAGGCCCAGAGAAGCCGTTCGTGTTGTGATGGGGCTTCTTTGGCACATGTTCCTTTCCTTGTGTCATCGATGTTTCTCTCCCACGAGCCTTGATAACATAGCGTCGACGACACAACAGCTAAAGGGGAAACGGGTTTTCCTCCACTGCTCATCGCCGCACACTGGCCAGTCCCAACCTGGCTGGACTGTGCCACGTCCACATCCAATCTCAGTTTATCTGTGAAGCTCGTAGACCCGCCCTCCGGCCCCCTGCCCACTTGAGTTTAATTCATCGGGTACTGACTGATACTCTCCGGATGTGGCTAAAGGTCCCCACTCCCTGATACACTGCAAACGTCCACGCGTCCAGCTGCGAGGGAAACGGACAATGCCGAAACTGGAGGCCCGGGTCTTGCGTACCTGCGGTGAGCTGCCCTGACGGGTTCCACGTCCACGCCCCACTTGTCCCCCGACCTGCGCTCACACACAGGTATGTCCCCCCCAACCGGGCCTGCTGTGACCCACGCCTGGCGCTGCCTGATGGAGAAACGAAGTTGTTGGATTCCCAGGCCTCTGCCCTCATCACCTTCCCTTCTTCACCTGGGAACTAAGTTTCTGAACAATGCGGTGTGCACATTAAGTCTACAATGCCTAATTCCTGTGTCATCTCACCAGCGTCCCACGTAGCCAGCTATGTAGACATTCCATGCATTCAGCAAATACTTTCTGTAGCACTCCTGAGTTCGAGGCCAAGTTTAACTATCAACAAAGAAGAGGAAGTAAAAAAGAAAGAAAGAAAAGGAAATCAACAGGCTATTTCCATTCAGTACCCCAGGGAACTGCTTGTCCGTGACAGCTTCAGTCTCCCTGGACTGTACTGCAAGAGAATAGGACTCTGGGGCACTGGAATGCAGCAAGCCTTGTCTTTTTAACCCTATTATTTCCCAATTCCACATTTATTTTTACAAGTCTTATCTTTTTATGTAAGCATGAAAACATACTGTTAAATTGCATTCCCTTTTAAACGCTCTAAATTCCAGTGCAAATAACTGGCTTATGTGGGATTCTTATTTTTCTGAAATTCATCACATATTCCAAAAGGTCCAATATATATATATCTTACAGAACTGAACTTTTTATAACTGAATATTTGCATTATACATATCAATCATTTATATGTGGCTTCACAGAAATATATTTTTATGAGTTTGCTTCGTCTACATTTCATGTATGTTTTTTGACAAAGTCCATTCACTCAAGTCTTCAAAATTCTATCTGGCTTTATATCATTGTAAATTAATTTAAATTAGGGTCAGAGGTAGATAGCCGTTGGGTTTGGTTGTTTCAATGCTGAGTTTGCCCCGCGTTCCACACAGCAGCCCACATCGGCACATGTGCTGGCAGCACGTAAGGGGACAGAAAGTGCAGGCTCCTGGGATGAAGGTCTGAGCTGACAGTTCTCTCTTCTGTGGGAAGAGCATCACCCCAAGAAGCCCCAGAAATGCCCTCCAATCTACAGGTCCCTCTGACTCCATCTTGAGGTCCCCTCCCCTGGCCCTCTCAGCGCTCGGAGACCAGAGGTGGTGCACTCTAGCCTGTGGCCCATGGCGCAGTGCTGTGCACTGCAAACATGAAGAAAGGTGCCCCAAGTCATAAACCGAGAAAAGCCTGAAGCCCTGGGAGCAGATACCCACATGCTTGGGCAGACAGGGCTCCAAAATGATGCAGAAAAGAAAACTCACTTCTGGAACTCCAAGTGCATTCACCCTTCCTTTCCTGTCCTGTGCACCAGCAACACTGGTTTCCAGGGATGATAGCCAGAAAACTCTGCCTGTCACTCACTCCCACACCTGTTCCCCACCTACCTGAAGACAAGGAACCATTTCTACTCTACTGTGGATTCCCTTAAAATGACTGAGTCCCTGCCCAACACATATCCAGTCAAATAATGTATCTATAGAAGGGAAACCGTTTGAGAAGTGATTAATAATAGAGCTGCTCTAGTAGAGTGGCTGCTGATGAGTTGTTTTTCTTAATCAAGACATTCAGCCGAAAGTAATAATAAATATACTTTAGTTCCATTGCAAAAGATATCAGCTGTCGAAGTGGCTGAACACTTGGACATACTTTGAATGCTGTGTATATCTAGACAATAACAACTCCTAAATCAAGGGACTCGCGTTTGCACCACTACGCCGTTACCTTTTGTGAAGGAGCGGCTTCCACGCCCATCAGCAAGCAGGGCCGGCAGCCCTGGGGTCTCCCCACGCAGGGCACGGACTGCTGCGCCTCAGGAACTGCCACTGGTTTCTCTGCTCTGGGCGGGTCGGGGCCATTCACTGCCCCAGAGATTCCGGCTGAGTCACTTTACCTTCTGATTCCAGAAAGACAGTGAGGTCTCTGGCCGTCCAAGGCTGCAAGTAGCAGAACCTACAAAGTCCTTAGGCCAGTCAGAGGAATTCCAAAATCCTGTGGACAGAGAAAACTTTCAATGTAAGAGACGAAATTAATGGGATAGTGTACACTTACAAAATATATACTTTTATTGACAAACATTTCAAATATAGAAATGCTGCAGAAGGGGAAGTACAAAATGGGGAAAATGAGGTCCTGAGACGTTAGGAAATTATCTAAACCCAGAGCATGTTTTAAGGACAGTGCCAAGACCAGCTTCCAGGAATCTGGACTCACCGTCCGCGGCTCTTTCACCCTGCCACGCCACCAGCTTTGTGCTTTGCTTTGTTTTCCAGGAGGCAAACCATGGATTGCAGACTCTAGAATTCATGTTCATGATTCGTTTGCTGACCTGAACCCCAAGCCTTGATTTCTTCCTAGACTTTCACCTATAAAATTAGAGTTTCAATATCATTCCCTGACAAGATGAAAACACCAAAAAAAGATTCCGCTGAAGTCTGTGAACCTTGAAGTGTGTGACATGCAGCCCTGCATTTCACTTTTTCTTTTTCTTTGTGCACGTATCACTATGACCTCCAGATCTTCCTTCATTGATGAAGCTGACTTGGGCCTCCTCTGCGGACACGCGTGCCTCCTTGGCCATTCCTCCCATCCAGCCATCCCAGCCCCTGCCCTGCCCTACAGCTGCCACGTTGGCTCAAGGCTGCCACCTTCACAGGCTACTCCCCTGGCTCTCCTTACCCACCCTGCCTACCTGAAAATATCCACTTGATTTTCAAGACCTAGCACAAATGTCACCTCAAAAATCCCCTTCCCATTTCTGTGGTCTCAGGCACCCAATTACAGACTTTTAACAGAGCAATGACACAATTGTATTTTGCTATTCGTGTACAAATTGGTCACTCACATGAGCATATGAGTTCCTCAAGAGCAAGAAACATGTCCAATTTACTGCTACACACCCAGAGCTAAGCCAAATAAATTTTACTTGCAAAATAAATGCTTGTTAGGTAAATAAATGATTGACCTGCAGCATTGTCCTTATAGCAGAGTTACCACATTTCAGATAGCTAAGTCCTAATAGGACTTACCGGATAAAAGAAAAGAAAACTTTTAAACCAAATTTTTCTGCCTCTGCAAACCCAAATGCATCCAGCCAACACGTCTCAGACCTGAGTAAGCCGTCCTAGAGAAAACACAAAGCAGCAACCCAGAAGGAAACTTTAAAAGGTAAGTAGCCATCTCCTCTGAGCTTCGGAAAAGAGCAAACCTGAGCATACTGTTTTCCCTGTGTAATAGTTATTTCTAAACTGATCATTTCAGAAAGCTGAGAAGGAGAAAATAAAAGTGGCGTGTGCCAGTGTGGTACCCCTAGCACTTCAGATCTGGGGGTCATGTCCCTGGGAAGTCCTGGGGTGTTTCACATTTGGTCTGTCAGTAGTTTCCCAAGCTTGCACTTCCTTTAAGAAGCTACACCATGTGAGAGCATTTTGGTCATTCCCAACCTTCTTTTCCTCTCTGCCTAAAAATTTAAATAGCTGCAGAGCGCATGGGGAGAGAAATGCACATGCCCTTCCTTGGGGTTGAGCTCGCTTGCCCCTGGATAAGGCGTCAAGAGAAAGGTGACCATTGTCTCAGCCGATGACTTTGTTTATAGCTCCTCTGTCCCCAGAAAAGGACCACCTGTGCTCCTCTTAGACCCCCGCACAGGCCAAGTCTAGTTGCAGAACAGAACAAATCTTCTTCTGTTGGCAGCCCTTTTCTCAGGTTGGGCAGTTGGTGTAAGTCTTTATTTGACTTGTTCAGAAATCCTAAAGTAAGAGCCATGGTGAAGTCCTTCAAGAAACACGTTTTTGAATAGCGTATAAAGCCTTTAATAGTCCTTTCTTACCTCTGAAATTAAGCGTATGTACCCGCTGAGCGCAGACAGCCTCTGCCCAGCTACCCAGGGCTTCAGTTGAGCAGCTGAGGCTGGCCGTGTTGTTTGACATGGGGTTAGTTTTCAGATAGTGAAATTTCAGTTCCCAGGTGCCAGAGGCAATTTATCAGACGCCCATAAAATAAAGATCAAAAAGCTCATCCATCTCCCAGTGCATCTGGGATCGAAGAAGGAACACTCACAGCCCCCGTCCTCCAAACAGCTCGCACTTAAAGAGCCTGATGTTTATAATAACAAGAAAAGGAGAAAGGGGTCAGGTCAGATTTGGCCAAACAGCAGGTGGTGGCATAACTTTTTTTCTCTTTTTTCTTGAAAACTAATCTCAAAGAATATTGAGCTGTTGCTGGGGAAGCCCTCCACATGCATTTATTTATTTTTTACATGTTTCAACAGAAAATGTGACCTGAAAGCCAGAAAATAAAAGCCTTTGAACAGGCCAAAAAAAAAGTGTTTAGAGAGTTTTTCCATTAAAAACTAATATATTGAGTTAACTAAATACAGAGAATCAAAGATTTTTAACAGTATTAAAATATTGTTAGCTGTAAAATATTGCTAAGACTCATAGTTCATCTGTGACATCATAGTTTGGGGTGACAATAATTGGTGAAATCATAATACCTGCACGTGCATAAGAATTCTTTTTTCGTTTATTATCCCCTTGAGAAGAAAAGAAATCAGGGGGCCCACCTGGGCTCCCAGGCCGTGCCGGTGCAGGAATCCGGGGCGCAGTCGGAGGCTCTCCCCTGCGGGAACACAGCTCTGGGCTGAGTAGCCGAGGGCAGAAAGCATGAACAGCTTCACTCTTTCCCACCAGATTTCATTTACTACACCTAAATTTTTGCTTATTTGAAAGCCAAATTAAAGGAAGTTTTTTACTTAGGAAATCCTTACCATACCTGAGTTCTGAGCGTCAGTTTGGTACATGGTGTAATTATCTGTAAAGGACAATTCAATTTTTACAACTATTCATACTTCCTTTTACTTTTCACTGTTCTGAAAATCAAAGCCAAATATATTGCCCACTAATCTTAGGGTATACATTTCTGGATACTGTCAGTTCGCTGACCCCATGTTCTCATTTTACCACATTACGCTTTTATTCCCTTCCCTTGATTTATGTCTTTCTTCTCTCCTCCTCCTCCCTCCCTCCCTTTTTTCCCTTCCTTCCTTCCTCCTTCCCTTCCCTTTCTTCCTTCCTTCCATTTCTTTTTCTTTTTAAATCTCGTAATGCACCTTTAATTCTTTCGAATTGTGGAGGATATCAAGAAGGAATGAAGGAAGGAAGAAAAGAAGGAAGGGAGAGAGAAAGGGAGGAAAGTAGAAAGAAAAAAGAAAAAGCAAGAAAGGGAAGGAATCTGGGACAAGACCATGATATCAAACAAATAAAATATAATGAAGATTAAAACCTAGCAGGGTATATAAGCGTTAATCCAATGAAAGACTTTGGGGACAAAAGTAAAACAAAAATTGGGGAAATTGAAACGTGAGAAGAAAAAGATGGCTTATTAGTGCTGAGGGGGAAATCCACCGCTTTTCTCATTTTTAGTCTTTCAAATCTGTTCATTAAATATTTTAGTTCATTAAAATGTGTGTGTGTGTTCAAGGATATTATTTACTATTGCAAATATATGATGATGGTTAGACAGATAGGTAGATTTTGAGTGTCTTAAGAGAGCTTAGGGTTTCAGAAAGGAATAGAAGAAAATGACCAGAGGTGTCTGAATCTTCACAGGAAGTGAAGCAGCCTCACTGCCATGCCTTGACGGGGGAGAATGCTGGCCCTGAATGTTAGATCTGTGCACAGCATTGCAGGCCTGTGCAGGAGAGGAGAAAACAGTAGGTATCTGACAATCTTAGAAATTCATCAGAAGGACTGAGGTTACAATTCAGCTAACAGCAAAATAGTATTTTCCAAGTGAATTGGACGCAAGAGAAAATAAATCGAAGATAGTTTGTCAGACCTCATCCTCTGCTGCCCTTTATCTCACACGTGGGATCATCAAGTCATGTGTTTAGAGAGGGAGAAACGTAGAAGCTCTCAGGAGAGATATTTTTCTTAGCCCAGAGGCCTTCCTAAATGTCACAGTTCTTTGGCATTCTTATGGAGACTGTATATCTTGGGGGCTTTGAGAACTACTCCCCCAAAATTCACACTTGCTGGAGCAATGGCAATTTCAGTCATAAGGCTGGTGGGAGGCCGGCCACAGGGGCTGAGCAGGGGGACTTCTCGCCTGCCATGCCGGAGAGCCGGGTTCGATTCTCAGTGCCTGCCCATGCAAAAAAAAAAAAAAAGGCTGGTGAGTGTGGGATTGAGGGATTCGTACTCTATGGCCCAGAGAGAAACGCTGCTGGGATCTGCCATGGACCCTTGGACCAGCTTTTTCTGGTGAGGCTGGATGTAGGTGGGGCTGTTCTGAGCTCTCTGCAGTGCCCAGACCAAAGCAAGGTCAAGGGAGTAAAACTCACTCTTCCCTGGTGACCTACTCCAACGCCTGACAGACACGCGATCAGCAGCCATTCTGAAAATGGATCTTTTTTTCAAGTTCCCTAGAACTTGAGACATGACCACATCTTCATCTGCAATCCCAGACACCCTCGTCACTCATGACCGCATTTTCATGTACTTTGTGCCAGTCCCTGGGATCTGCATATTTCCAAAACAACCCTCACCAAAACCAGACTAGCGTTTGCATATAGATGTTCAATCTGAGACTTAGAAAAGTTCAGAAACCTGGCCAAGGTCACACTCCTAGTAAGTTGCAGAGCCAGGATTTGAACACACATTCTAACTCAGAACCACCAGCTCTTAAACGTTCTTATAGCATATTGCGTTATACCAACCCGAAAGTTGGGAGGAAATTTAGCATAGTATTTCATCGCTCATTTTACAGGTGAAAAAAATGAACTCTCTTTACAGAGGATGAAGTTTACTCAGGAACGTGACGCTGAGTAGGGTCTTTGTCCATGCTCTTCTGGACCACAGCTGAAGCCCTTTCTTCCTGCACCGTGAACACCCTGCAGTGTGCTCCTCGGGCTACTCTAGGTGGGTTGTGTTTACTGTTGGAGTAGGATGACTGTAGAGGAGCAGCAGGCTGGAAATCTTCAGGCTCACAATCCTTAGACGGAGCCAGGCACAGGGATTAATTCTGGAAGGACTACAGCAGCCAGCTAGCTCTCCTGAACCAATAGTTCTTTCCTTTATTTCTGACTCGACATAAATCAGTAACTTCACTTAAATGTTGTCTTCATGGTTGGCCTGAGGGAGCAGCCCCTTCTGGTCATCAGAGGCATGGCGGACATGCTAGGGACAGGCCATGCGTGGACCAAGTCCACACAAGAGCTTCCTTGTACCTCCGAGAGTAAGTGTCTCAGGCACCAAGGGCTCTCGGTCTGACCTGGGGCAGTCTGGACTGCTGAGCTTCCTGGAACCCCTCTTGCCGGGCACACGTACGCAGCTCTCCCCCTGGAGACAGGCAAGGCACACATGCCATGTGCTAGGAAACCTAAGGATGCAAGACTGTGACAACTTCAGGAAAATATCTTGTCCCCTTTCCTGTAGAGAAATTGGTATTTCCAGAATCTTACATTACTAATTTTGATGTATTATTCCACTCTAAGGAAATAAGTAAATTTATTGCATAATGGATAAGTTTGCAGACATTGGGCTCCATCAGGTTTGCTTTTGCTTGCTCTAGATAACCTGGATGAGCTGCTAATCTCTCTAAACATCAATTTCTTAGCCTGTAACAGGGGCTGTACTCAGTTCAGAGGGTTTTTACGAGGATTAATTAATATAATACCTACAGAGTGCTCAGCAATGTAGCTGAGACACAAACTAAAAATGTCATGTAGCCATTATACTAAGGAAATTTAATACATTTCATAGGAAAGAATATTCATTTCAGTGTTACATATGACAAAATGGAACCAAAGGGAAGAAATCTCCTGCCTCAAAATAGGGGATTAGCTGGAACTATAATCTCCCGGCTCAAAATAGGGGATTAGCTGAAAGGTGACAGAGCATGTATCTTATTTGCTCGGGACAAAAGGTTGAACAAATTCTGCCCTTGGCCTTGAAGATCTCTCAGTCTGGTTGAGAAGACGAACATGGAAGCCGGTGGTTTTAAGAAGAAAATCAATTCATGAATAAGGGTACAAAGCGGCCATTGGCGCTAAGAAGGAGGACATCCGCATGCCTGAGGGTGGGGGGCCGACTTAAGGAGGGAAGAGACTATGCCTCGTGAAGGCAGAGTCAGAACCCCATACTCCAATCCATGGCTTGTACTACTCGGCACGCACATGTTGTTGAATGAAAGTAAAATCATATATTAAGTGATCCAGGATTAACTCATTTTCATTTTCTTCTGAATGGGGAATGGTAATAGTTACAAAATCTGCAGAGTGACTTCCTTCCCTTTAAAATAATGATTTCTAATTCTCCTGACTAATATCAAAATCAAATATTTAATATAAATAATATTCCATATCATTGTCACTAAAAAGAAATGTATTTAGATTGCACCTAAAGAATATCAAATTTGGAGAAAGCTCCTTAGCCGCAACCTCTAGCATAGCTAGGGAGGGAAAAACACCATTCGCCTGAACGAATCACATTTTCCATCCAGTTTTGCATCACATTCTGCATTTGTGGTATCAAAATGTGAAAAGGACGCCACATTAATAGCAATTTCTAGGATTAAGTATATTTAAATAATGCAATAATCAAACAGATTTATTATAAATTGTACTAAGATTCTGTTTGGGTTTAGTGCCAGGAAACCAGGCCTCCCCCCTTACTCAATGTAGATAGTTTAACTTCAGTGAATGTACTAAAACTGATAGCACCCGCTCTTAAGATATAAGCTAGCACTATGTCTGCAGAATTGATAACGGAATTATTTCCTCTAAAACAAAGCCAAAGAAAAAAAGATAAAAAGGAAATGGCACACTTTATTCTTTATGTTTTGAGATGACAATTAAAGCACTTGGGATTAATCATCTACCATTTGAGCGACCTCATTTTTTACAAAGCAAAGTTATCTTAGGAATTTCCCACTCCCAAACTAAGATTGTGGTCTCAATTTATAGTATAAAATCAATGTTTAAACCACACACCCATTTTCAAGGCACCAGTTATAAACCAACAACGTACTTAAAAGCAGAGCAAATTAATTGCTAAATATTTCACCAGTCTCTGTGTCTTTGCTTTGATGTTATACCTTATATCAGGATGTGGAGAATGCAACCTCTTTTCCTTAATTACCTTCCACTTTGGGTATTTGTAGACTTAATATATAGTATTAAGTAAGCCAAAGAGACCAGGACAAATACACACAAACTATGCATATAAACTATGCATATATATCCTAGTGTATGAACTTACCCAAGTAATTTATAATGCCAAATGTGATGATTTGCAGGATTTTAACATCTCTTCCTATACTACATCAAGACGCTTGACCTCCAGGGTGAATGACCAGAAAGCTAGTATGAAAATGTATGTAAAAGGGCGGTGAAAAGTTTTATTTATGTAATTGACCAAATTCCAGCTTCAAAAGGCCCCAGGAGATGATGTCTCCCAGCACACTGCTCCCCAGGGAATGAATTTTGTGACAATGCTTCTTTAATTTTTAGGTTCTCCTTCCATTTTTGTTGAAATGTTAAAACCTAATTTCACAAAACTCTAGCACAGTTCAAGAAGAAGGACTTAAGAAACGATGGGTGCAGTTTTGAAACTGAATAATCGCTGGCAAACACTTTATTTCACAAAGCTAAAAATGCCTGTTATTGACTTGAAAACTTTTGCCTATTATTTTTCTCATTTATCTATTGTTTTTATTTTGCAGTGCTCCAATGAATGTTTTTCTATTCAATTCTATAAATAATTACTCACCACCCACCATGTCCCATGAATGTACTGGTCACTGGAGAAGGGAATGCATATGCCAATGTCCCTTCTGTCGAGGAAGTGGGCTTAGTCAGGAAGCCAGACGAGAGTTGTTTACAGCCAGTGTTCTATGGATTAACCTGCAATATCATCACCCGAAGAAAAGAGCCAGAATTGGAGCTTCTCTCTTCTATTGCTGTCTCCCTTACAGATTCAGTTAGCTTTAAATGTACTAAAACACTTAGCTCTTTCTCCATATTTTCCCCAACATAAAGGAGCAGTCTATACCTCGCTCTGTGAAAGACTGCATGGGATCTGTGCTACCCCTGAGGAAAGTAGGACCTACTGGTGCTGAGCGCTCCACCCAGGGAATGCTTTCAGGACCAGATCACGGTTTTATTATTGCAATGCACAATTTAAGAGCTACTTGATTTTCTGAGGTTCCATTTGTGGGGCATCAACATGAGGACATGCCTTTTTATTCCACATTTTACTTCACTATTCCAAAGTTCCTTCTTCCTAAAATAAAAGCTATCTAAGCTTAGAGTTGAAATATTTGTGGTACACTCTGTTTTAATGTTCTGCTCCTTTCAAGATGAAGCAAATTGACTTCACAACTGTACAGAAACTAGTTAACATTCCACAGCAAAATTTGCTATAAATACCCAGATTTTGGTACGGAATTCCTAATATAGCTGCTTGATTTAATAATTGCACAATACTACTTCCCTTACACAGATTTCTAAAACTTAAATAAACCTAGCGTCCTTGTAAGCTGTTTGTTTACAAAAACATTTGGCCCTTTTGTCCTCCTTGGCAAGACTAAGACTTACATCAGAATTATACTTGCAAGGAAGGAATGATTTGAGGTGTCTGCCAATTCATGTCAAATCCAAATAATATCATCTGAAAGTTCTTTTTAAAAAGTCAAGATGAAATGTGAAATTTCAGCCATTCTCATATTCGTGTTTCAAAAAGTACAACCAAAATGGCTTTGTGGAACAGCAACCACCAAAGAGAGCTGGAAGGAACATGGGAGAGCAGGATTGCACCGCTTCACGAACGAGGAGCCTGGAGTTCAAACAGGTCACACATAAATAATAGGGGGAACAAATGTTAAAATAAATTTAGTTTGAAATGCTAGTGATCAATGAAAGGGAGGAGTAAGGGGTATGGTATGTATAATTTTTTTTTCTGTTTTCGTTTTATTTCTTTTTCTGTTGTCTTTTTATTTCTTTTTCTGAATTGATGCAAATATTCTAAGAAATGATCATGATGATGAATATGAATATGCAACTATGTGATGATATTGTGAATTACTGATTATATATGTAGAACGGAATGATCATATGTTAAGAATACTTGTGTTTCTTTCTTGTCATATTTTTTTTAATTTAAAAATTAATAAAAATAATTTTAAAAAAACAGGCCACGCTCCTGGCCTGAGGCCCCAGGTCTCAGCGAGCTGGAGGGAGGCCCAGTGAAGGACCCTGATGTGGTTAGCTCCCTGGATGCCAGGCCCCCCAACGGCGCGCAGCCGCATCCTCCCCAGGGCCCCTCGACTGCGGGCAGCAGGGCACGCGGAGGCTGGGTCTCCACCGCAGCTCACCCCACAGGTCCTCTCAGGACAGACGACGCCCTGAAGCCCACAGGGTCACCCACCTTGGCACAAATGGGCCACTGTGCCTAGACGTGCAGTGGAGAGTTGGAGTTCTAGGCAGGGAGAGGGCGGCAGACCCAGAGAGGGACCGGCAGAACAGCGGCCGGCACCAGCTCCGGCCCGGCCCGGTGCTGGCGTCTCTCCCAGTACAGAACCCTGCTCTTTGCCACAGGTCATTTCAGTGTCTCTAGTCTCACTACACAAAGCAGAGTAAGCTCAGAGCAGGTGGGCTGTGGGGCGCTGGGACAGAGCCCGAGGTAGGAACCCGAACTCATGCTCACCTGCCCACGTTTCACTGGATGGCATATTCTAAGTGGGCACGAGAGCAAACTGGGAACAAATGCTCAGCTGCTGAGCATCCAGCCTCTCCTGGCCACACTCCTGACAAAGCAGATTCCATCCCAGTCACTGGGTCTGCTCCTCTTTCTCCACATAATACCATATCCTTACCTTTGTTCATGGTATATTTTGCCAGAATGATCTTTTCCTTTTCTATATCCATTTACCAAAATCCACACTTCCTGCTAAATCCTTTTGAAATCTCACATCCTCCACACAGCTTCCCCAATCTCTTAGACTAACGTAAGCTCCAGGTTTTGTTCCCACGTCATTTTCTTTGGCCTGTCCGTCAAACTTGACTGCTGGCTTTGCAGTGATAATTCTCACAGGAGCATCTCCCAAACAGATGCATGGCTGAATCTTCTTTCCAACTTCTCAGCATCAAGCAAAATGATGAACACATGATGTGCACACCACAAACACTTGCTGGGCTGACTCTAGTCAAAGCATGCACGAGAATTACAGAAGTCCACGCACTACTAATTGCTGATGATAATCCTAGCATGTCTGGCACAGTAGCAGTTCTTCTTCTTTCCCTTCTTCCTCCTCCTCCTTTTCTTCCTCTTTTTCTCCTTCTCTTGATCAAGACTTGAGAAAAATACCACCTGTAAAACCTGTCAACACGGGTGAGCAGGCGTGGCTGCTGTACCGTCCCCAAGGCCTTGGCTCCATTTGGTACAGTGTGAGACAGGGCCTCCCCCTCTTAAAACACCCAAGACCCTGAGCAGCCGAGGAAATCTCTGGCCATGCTCCTTTCTGTCCTGGCATATATAAATTACCGCTGATCATTAAGACGTGAAATAAAGTAACCTTCAAAAATGCAGGAAGCTGTAAATTACCCTGGATATGTCTTAATCTCTTACTATCAGTTTTTCCTTGGATCACAATCAAAGTATATCCTATTTAAAGAAACCCTTATGGGTTTCTTCTCCTGCAGAATGCCTTGCCTCAAATGAATGTCTGGGATGGAGCAAAAGGCATTTATATCTTACTGTAACATCTCAAAAGGATATATTTCATTTTCTCAAGTAAAATGCAAGTTCCATGAATCCATGTCCTGTTTCTGAGCAAAAGAACTTAGAGAAACAATGGCCATTTCACATACCAAAGTTTTATCACAAAATATTACTGTGTACAATTATCCACACAACTCTGCTAATATAGCTGTTCAGGCGGCCGATGCCTCCATCACCAAAACCTCACCCGCTGCGGGGCAACGCCGAGGCCAGCCGGCACCAGGCTGCTTCCGACAAGCGGAAACGGTGGAAACAGCAGGTTCTCGAGCTCAGCTCGCCGGGACCCGTTGCTGAACCAAGCATTGCTGGGTAGAACCCTGTGTACAAGGATAAACAAAATCTCTCGCAAAGAAACCAAAATATTCCGCCACGACTGATTCCTGATTCCTCCCCCTGTTCACCCTGAGACACACCCACACGGGTGTGCGTGAGTGTGCGTGCACAACAGCTGTCGGCAGTCTATTACTTCCTCACTGCCTGTGTGTGAGCTTCATTGTAAAATGAGCACATCTATATTTCGTTTTGTAAACTGCTCATAAAATATTTTTACTGCCTTATAAAGTACTTGGCTTGATATTAGTATAAAAGGAAGAAGCCTACGTTAGACCATCTTATAAAAACCTAGGTTTAAAACTAGTACAAATACACACATTTCCACAAACTTGGCAGAAGTGAGCCTGGAGCACAGAAGACAAGTTCCTTGAAGGGAGGGACTAGGTCTGCTTACGTCCATATCTCCAGGACTTAGCACAGCACCTGGCATATAGTTGGTGCTCAATAAATATTTATAAACAAAAATAAGCAAGTGCACAAATGAATGCCACAAGTGGCCGCACGCTGTAACGGGAAGGATAAACGCAGGTGGTCTGGGCTTGAATCTTGACTAGACGCCTCCTGGCTGTGCAGTCAGGGCGGCCACTGCCCAGGACACTGTGAACCGACCTCCTGTAGGAGAAAAGCGCAGTCCGCAGGGTGGGTGACAGCCGAGAGAGAGCAGGTGACCGCATTCCAGGAACAACAGTCATTCCCATTTACCCCGCGTCAGCTCTTTGCAGAGCACTCGCTACGATTCAAACGGGATTCTTAGGGCACTTTTCCAGCAGCTCCCATGACCTCTGTGTTACAGAAAAGAATTGTATATCCACGTCTCCTACATCTGTTGGCTTCAATATTTTACTTTTGGAGGTGGAGATGAAGGTCGTTTGACCACGCTGTAGCCACTTAGCCAGAAGCTAACACCTGGACAGCAAGCAGGTAAGTCGGTTGTTGACAACTTGGAGTGTGTGTGAAAGTGCTTTGGGAAAGCGAAAGCGCCCCAGGCTGTAAGGCTGTGTCATGGACACGTTTCCTGCCTGGTCCAGGAGAACCGGAGCAGTCATTGGGCTCTGTGTGGGTTTCACTTACAGCCTGTTACAGAGCTGGCAGGACAGTGAAGTGGTGGGGAGAAGCCCAAATAATGTGAGACACCCTTGCTGCAGACGAGGGAAGGAAAGAGGGAAGGAAATTCAAGAACATGAAGATTGTGCCAGAAATTCCATCTTGGAAAGTGGATACTGTCTTCAAAGCAGCCAGTGCCTCCCGCTTCTCTCTGTTTTGATAAACAGCCCATCACCAACTTTCTTAAGACTATTTCTCATCCTAGGCAGCATCCTAAGGATTGGATCCCAACCAATTCTGGGGAAATGCCCCATCTCTGGGGCGAGTGAGAAAAGGACATGTCAATTTTATGGCAGCTGCAGCAAAAATGTCATCTAAAGGAGCCTGGAGAAGAAAAAAAACCTGGAAAAGTAAAATATTACAAATGAACATTCCTCTTCCTCGGTGTCTTAGAGGGGGAAAGAAAGAATTTGGGGCCAGATAAGCAGCTCCAGCCAGAAGAGACTAGAGCACTTTACAGCCTGAGGCCACGGGGAGGGACAAGGGGAGGCCAGGATGGAGGAGTGGAGCGAGTGCTAGGCCAGGAACTGGAGGGGAGTGTGGGGCTAGTCCCCAGGGGCTCTGCGGTGAGAAAAGGGAAAGAGAAACGGGGAGGCAGCCAGGGAAGGTGTTTGGGGCTTCTTGAGGATATCAGATTTCTTCTGAGAACAGTGGTTCCACCGGCTCAGTGACAGACTCTAAATCAAGGAAAAACTGGAGACGCTAGTGGAGCCCAGGTGGCGGCGGCTGCCAGGACCCCCTCCCTCCATGGGGGGTCAGCTGGGCCAGGCCCTCCTCCCGGGGCGAAAGGCACTTACAAATGGAGGTGCTACCTGGTGAATGAGGTGGGGATTCTAGAATGGGGAGTTGACAAATGCAACTGTCAAGACTTCAGGAAGAAGTGGGGAGGGATTCAAGCGTTTGTGAAATTGCAACTAAAACCGTGCGCCCTTTATTCCAGGACTTGGTGAAATTCCCAGAAGGGAACACGTGGTGGAGTTGGCTCTGATGAGGATCCCTGCGGGTGCGAGGGGAATTCAGAAAATTCCGGGAGAAAGCGTAATGAGGCTACAAACGGTGACCAGGGGACTCCATCAGGTTCACGTCTTTCGTTAACCATTCAAGGTGTTGGAAAGCTTTTGAGTCTGTTTTTCTCATCTGGTTGAGAAAGCAGAATTGCAGCATGACAGCTCTCCTGCTAGTAGGTTGAAGAGAATAAATACTTGTGTATCGTTCACTCTCTTCAGCTCCCAGGAATCAGCCTCCGCAGTGCCCTCAGCAGCAGTTCCCAGGAGGTTGTGGTTGCCCCTCCCAGCTTTCTGGGAAGGATGTTCTCCCAGCCGGCCCAGGCAGAGCTCCCCTTCTTTTCATCTACGTCCTGTCCCCCAAATCACAAATCTCCCAGCCACACGCAGGAAGAGGAAGAGGGCTCGACCTGCCTGTCTGTGCACACTGCTGTCTTCAACAAGGGCCTCTCCAGTTACGGAGGGGGCTGGTTTTCTGAGGACCACAATAAAATTGTAATAAAAATACTGATAAAGCTAACATTTGTTGAGTATAAGCTATTGTTCTGTTGCATTACCACATTTTGTCCTCACAACGATTCTATGAAATAGGCAGGTACATTAGTAGGTACATTTTACAACTGAGGAAACTGAGGCCCAGAGAAAGAAAATCAGTCACCCAAGATTGTATAGCAAGACCTGTGCTCAAGCAGATTGGCCCCTGAGCCACTGATGTCCATCACTCTGTGATATCTATTTTATCTCATTCTAAGTGCCAAAGAGGGTGCCCTGGGCAGTGGGGCAGACTGTTCTCTCGCAATATCGAGAGGAAAGTGTCCCCGATAGCACAGATACTGTCCTCTGAGTTCTCACAGCAGTTGGCACACACTGGCACTAACCTGGAGCACACTGCTACATTAGTTGTGTAAATATCTATTTCTCCGTCTAATCTGTGAGCCACACAGCACTGGCTACATCTTTTATCTCAACATCCTCAGCTTCTAGCTTGGCATATCGTAGGTTTTTTTTATAAATTTCAGTAAAGAAATGAACAGTTAGACTCAAATTACTTTTTCAGCATGTCCATTATTCGCCAGGTCCTAAGCCAGGCATGGGAATTAGCAAACTGAATTGTCACAGTTCCCATGTTCACGATGCTCGTGATGCAGCTGGAATACAGGGCAGCAAATGGGAATTTCAATAGAGGGAAAAGCATCCTTTGATGGAGTGATGCACACAGCTTTACAGACGTGTAAGGAAACCACAAATCCAGCTTGAGGCCGTCAGTGACTGCTTCCTGAAGGAGGCTTTAAAACCTGCTCTGGGCACCAGACGGGCATCAAGAAACCATGGGTGCATTTGGGCAGCTTCAATGTAGCATAAGTTAAGAGAAGCCCACTGGAAGGAATCCTGAAAATGCACCCTGAGCTCAAACGTACACGGCCATGAATGGAAAGAAGTGAGTTTCAACCCCAAGGACCACGGGGCATCTTTGGTGCATAGCAAGCAAGCAATGCAGAGATGTTAAACAAGAGATAAGTTCCTTCTACAACAAGTTATCAACAAGACAGCTGACACTGAAGCGCTGGGAGGAAATGGAGACAGAGAGCCTCGCTGGAATGGAGAGCAGATCACAGCACCAACAGAGCAGCCAAGGGCTCAACGGGATGACCTGAAGGGGCACAGGAGAGCAGATGGCATCGCAGCGTGGCCAGGAGCAGCTGTGGAGTCGGACACACTGCACATGGATCCCAGCTCCTTCACGGGCCCCTGGGTGAGCTCAGGCAATGCCAGAATCCTGGTCCATGGTTGAACCTGCAGTTATGATAATGTTCTGTCATCGGCTATAACTGTACCACACTAACAGTCAGTTAATAATGGGTGGCTATACGAGATCTCTTTACTCCGTGTAGCTTCTCTGTAAAACTGCAACTTCTCTGTGCTGGTTTGAAGCAGTTCTACACCTGCGGGTGTAGATGTGTTGGAGGTGGGACCTTTTCATTAGGTTATTTCTGCTGAGATGATTTCAGTCTTCTCACTGGAGTCCTTTATAAGAAGATAAAATTCACATAGAAGCTAAGAGGTGAAATTCAGTAAAAAGCCCCAGAAAAGCTAAGAGAGGACCCACAAAAAGCTGAAACCAGAGCGAGAAGGCCCAGCAGCCACTGACCATGTGTTCCCGTGAGACAGAGGCATCCCGGATGCCAGCAGCCTGTCTTCAGAGTCCAGGTATTGTCCTGCTGATGCCTTGAGTTGGACATTTTCATGGCCTTAGAACTGTAAATTTTAAGTGATTAAATCCCCATTGTAAAAACTAGCCCATTTCTGATATTTTGCATTCCGGCAGCTTTAGCAAACGAAAACAGATTTTGGTATTGAGAATGGGGGATGATTTCCAAATTAAATGTGGAAAATGTGGCCTGGCATTTGCTTGGAGTTTATAGTAAAATGCCAGAGGAAAAGACTAAACTGAAAACTGAACTATTGGATGAAAAGAAACCAGAAATTGATGGTGTGGAAAATTCTGAGTCCCCAGAGAATTGTACCCCATGTGAGAATCTTAAGAAAATTTAAAAAATCATCAATTATGTATCTGTGGTTGATCTCTTCATATTTGTTATACTTATGCTGATAACACACTATCTCGATTACTGTAGCTTTTTAACAGGCAATCTGTTTCAGTAAGTTCTCCAATATTTAGATGTTGTTTTAAATATTTTATGAATATCAACTTCTAATTTACTCCCATTGTGGCCAGACATTGTATTCTATGTGAATTTCAGTTGTATGGGTCGATGGCGACCTGTTTTCTGGCCTGTGTGTGATGGCTGTTGCACGCGCACTCTGGAGCCACGCACATTCTCTAAATGTCAGGCGTGTCCTATAAACATCAGTTACGGTCAAGTTTATTGATAGCATTGTTCAAATCCTCTACTTCTTTACTGATATTTCTTTCGATTTGTTCTATCAAGTACTGAGAGAAAGTCTTAAGTGTCTCAATTATAACTGTGGATTTTTCTATATTTCCCTTTAGTTCTGTCAATTTTGCTTTACATTTTAAAGCTGTTACAAGGTACACACTCATTTAGTACTCTACCCATTTAGAACCAATAAATTACACCCTTAAGTATTATGAAATTACTCTATTGAAGTAGTATTCCTTTTTTGAGGTACACTTTTTGCTGATTTAACATAGATGCACCACTCTCTTATGCTTAGTGTTTTGTTTTGTTTTGTGCTTTTTTGTATGTTGTATGGTGGGGTCACATTTCATTAGTTTTCCATGTGAGTATCCCATGTTTGCAGCATCATTTGTTGGATTTTTTGTTTGTTTGCTTCTTTGTTTTTTGGGGAAGTGCATGG
Organism: Myrmecophaga tridactyla; assembly: GCA_004026745.1. NCBI lineage: Eukaryota > Metazoa > Chordata > Mammalia > Pilosa > Myrmecophagidae > Myrmecophaga > Myrmecophaga tridactyla. The sequence continues at coordinate 23,224 of PVIY010021767.1, forward strand.
ACCGGTGTGCTGGTTTGAAAGGAAGTATGCCCCCTAAGAAAAGCCATGTTTTGATATAAATCCCATTTCATAAAGGTAGAATAATCCCTATTCAATACTGTATATTTGAAACTGTAATGAGATCATCTCCCTGGTTGATGTGATTTAGTCAAAAGTGGTTGTTAAGCTGGATTAGGTGACAACATGTCTCCACCCATTTGAGTGGGTCTTGATTAGTTTCTGAAGTCCTATAAAAGAGGAAACATTTTGGAGAAAGAGATTCAGAGAGAGCAGAGCAGAACGACATAGCCACAAGAAGCTGAAGTCCACCAGCCAGCAACCTTTGGAGATGAAGAAGGAAAACACCTCTCGGGGAGCTTCATGAAACCGGAAGCCAGGAGAGAAAGCTAGCAGATGATGCTGTATTCGCCATGTGCCCTTCCAGCCGAGAGAGAAGCCCTGACTGTGTTCGCCATGTGCCTTCTCACTTGAGAGAGAAACCCTGAACTTCATTGGCCTTCTTGAACCAAGGTATCTTTCCCTGGATGCCTTTGATTGGACATTTCTATAGACTGGTTTTAATTGGGACATTTTCTCGGCCTTAGAATTGTAAATTAGCAATTCATTAAATTCCCCTTGTTAAAAGCCATTCTGTTTTTGGTATATTGCATTCCAGCAGCTAGCAAACTAGAACAACCGGGAACCGAACCCGGGTCTCCCAGATGGTAGGTGAGCATTCTACCACTGAACCACCCCTGCACCTTTAAAGACATTTTATGATAATTCTATCCAGATCATCTGTGTGTCTGCTTCAATTGTTTTTTTTCCTCTTGATTATGGGTTCATATTTCATGCTTCTTTGCCTTTTCCACAACTTTTGTATTTAGTGGCAAATATTATATGTAAATGAAAAATAGAGGTTGGGCTCAATAAGATTTACTCCAAAAAAGCGTATATTTTTTCTCTGTCCAGCCACTAGTGTATTTTTTGCTTGTTGGGGAGAGGTAAGGCTCAGTCAAACTAATTTATAGTTGATTTGGCTCTGGCTTTATAGTTAGACAGTTTGTCACTGGTTTCAACTGATTTGAGGATTGGATCAGAACGTTTTTCTGCAACATGGCTTGGAATCTGAGCTGGCAAGACTCTGGAGTACCTCTAAGTTTACCTCCCAGTCTGCAGACTTCTGAACCACTGAGGCCTCTACCTTATGGCCTGGTTGCCCATCTTTGGAGTCCTCTTGGCTCCCGGGGTCCTGCCTTGGGATTCTGGGCCCTCTGCTAAAGTCTGCTGCCCAGCAGAAGGTTTCTTTCAGCCCACCTGCCCCGCCCACAGCTTTCTGGAAGCCTCTACTTTGTACTCAGCAAAAGCTGTGCGTGCTCTGGGCAAATCTCCTCGTGTCTCCTGCCCTGCCCCCACCTTCCATGGGCTGGAAAAGGAACTTTGTCCCTCGGCAGGATTTTGTTTGGCTCTTACGTCCTCCAGGCTGACATGCCTGCATATCCCATGAATGCCCATGGTAAAGAGACAGTGCACAGGTGCAAACTCATCCATGATTGGGAGTTCTTGAGAGTCCAGTGCTCATGGCCAGCCCCACCTGGCCTCTGAGCGCCCATTCCAATTTCAGGTGGTTCTTCCTTACTCTTAGATGTGGCTCCTGCCATCCCTATGGGTGTGAAAGCAGCCACGGAGCTCTTCTCTCCCAGATAAAGCTTACCTCTTTTTATAATTTAGCTCATTTAATTTTTTTTGCAAACTTAGCTATTTGATAGGTTTAAAATAACTATGATTTTGTGGATTGACTGGCTTTTTCTTGTTATTAGGGTAGAAGTGATTATGTTTTGAACGTTTTTATATCCTAACCAGAATGAACGTTTCCTCCGCTAGTGTCTGACTCAAACCCACGACCATGCAGCCCTAGAGGCCGCCTTCCTGCCATGTATCTCACCACTCTACGCCCCAGCCACCCCTCAGTGGCTCCCTGTTATCGGTCAGCTCTAGGCATGTCTGGCAGGGCCTTCCATGAGTGGGATTTTGCTTTTCTCTTCGGCTGTATTTACTGACTCACATTTTAAACTCCAACAATGTAACATTGTCCAGTCACCCCCTTTGCAAGAAGAATGCCTGACAGCCTTCTCCCACCCCAAAGGACAGACATCCTCCTTGTGTCACCCCAGCAGGCTGCGTGGTGCCCAACATGGACTTATCTAACCGTGTGCGTCCTTTTAGACAAAGACCAGGCCCCCAACATGACCCATAAATGGTGGGTTCGTCATATATTCACTGAATTAATGAGTGGAAACATTCATACAAGAGCATCAGATCTCATACCACAGATGATTAGTGCTACTAAGAGTCGGTCGTAGGCATAAGGGGTACAAAAGTGAACAGAGTAGACCAAATGCCTTTGACTTTTTTAGGTCTCTTTTACCACAATACAGAAAAGAATTAAGAATATTGATCATCAGGGATTCTAGACTGGGCCACTTATTCGATAAGATGCAATTAAAGATTAGAACCCTTTTGGGCTCAAAACACAAATTCAGCTGACTTCAATGACTCGTGCTTTTCCACAGCATAAAATCCATGCTCTGGTCTGGGCTCTCCCCAGTGGCCTTCTCTGCCAGGACACCATGCGCCACCTGCGTCACCCAGGGTAAGCCAGTTTCTGCTCCTGTCATGCTTACCTGCTTTGGCAGGTGATGTGCCTCAGTTTCTAGGCCCTTTTCCTGCACTTAGTGAGCCACTAATCATGTTGGAAGTGGTTTCCCCTCAAACACCACTTCCTTTGCTGCCATGTGCCAAGCCCAGGTGATCCTTCAGATGACTCCATGTGAGAACTTTGTTGTAGATGTCAGAATACTAAAATAGAAATTTTAGCAGAGACACTAAGGCATAGATATCAGACTCCCAAGGAGAAATGGAACATAACTAAGGGTTTGAGTGGGCAGGGGGTTGATGGAGAGTTCTTTTTTCTTTAAGGTAGGGAAGACCTTTCTGCAGAGGTAGACTGAAATAAAAAGAAAGGCATGCAGAAAATCTGGGGAAAAAAACCATTCTAGGAAACAAAAACAAGTTACACAGGAATAAGCTTGGTGGGTTTGAGGAATAGAAAAAGAAAAGTTGTATATGATATGCTCAAATCATTTCTAATCAAGGAAATATGTATTAGAGCAAGATGCCAATTTATGACAATCATATTGACATTAAAAAGTTGGGCAGTGCCAAGAATGAGTATGTGAGAGTGTAACAAATTACAGGCACTTTAGAGAGTAACTTGGCAATATTTTGTGAAGTTTAAGATATGTATACCCAGAAATATGTCATAAAACAATGTTTTAAAACCAACACTGTTGACTCATAAATCAAATGTTTTATATCAGGAATTCTATTTTTTTTTTATAAATTAGAACACCTTAGAATAGCATAGCATAAGAAATTATAAGAAAGTGTTCTAAGTAGTCAAGATAAGCATTGCTTCATGAGAGAGTTTGTTATATATCCACGCATATGATAAACAGAAGACATGCAGTGCCACTATGTAAAAGTTATATCTTACTGTGGTCACACTGGAATATGTTTAAATTTCATTGCCATAGAGAAATTTTTGCATATGTGTACAAGAAGACATAAAAAGGAAAGGTTCATTGCAGTTTTTTCATATAGTAAGCACTTGAAAACAATATCTATGTTCATCAATATAGATAGGAATAAATAAATTGTGGGATCACAAAATGGAATACTACACAGCAGTGAAAATGAAAAACTAGTCAAATGGATAAATCTCAAAAACTTATGTGCATTGAACAGTAGTTCATTCAAACAGTGTGATATCATTTATATAGTTAAAACATGCAAAAACAATTTTATGTCTTGTTTAGAAAGATCTGTGGGAAAATATGAGCATATTCGTAAGGATAACGTACTAATCTGAGGATAGTGGCTGCTGTTTTGGAAAGAGGAGAAAGGAATGATGGACAAGTTATCTAGGAGGTTTTGATTGTTTTATAATGGCTTCTTTCTAAAATTGGTTATAGGTATGTAAGAATCCATTATATTATTACCTATAATGTTTTATATGTTCAAAATATTTCTTAATAAAAATATTCCCCTGCCTGCCATGTAGAAAACAGTATATGGTGAGGAAGCAGTGAGAGCAAGCAGCCCATAGGAGGTCTTAGCAGTGGCCTAGAGGAGATTTGCTGGACGTCTCAGGCTCAGGGGATGGGATCAAGATGGAGAGAAGGGGGGAAATTCTGTATAATCTCAAGGTAAAGTGAAAGCACTTTTCACAACTTAGACGGGGCGGGGAGCAGTGAGAAAAAAAAGGATCAAGAATGCCTGTTTCCACGTGATGAACGGTTGGGGAATTGTTACTGCCTCAGGGAGGCCGGGTTGGATGGTCACATTTAAGAGTCCAGTGTGGGACATGTCCCGTTGGCATCGTCTATTAAACGTCTAATAGAGATGCCAAGTAGGCAGCTGAATGTATCAGTTTCAATGCCAAAACTGACACATATGGATCTGGAAGGTCGAGGTGTGTGAGCAGAGCCTGCTCCTTACGGGTGCCGGTGTCTTCCAGTCATCGCAAGACGTTCCGTAGACGACCGTCTTTGCATTTTTTGACTTGAACTCTAAGATTAAAAATTACACATCATCTTTAGTCTTCCATCTCAAACTATCCACCGTACTTTAAGAATTCATCCACTGATGAACGGTTTCCAGTTCTGAAAGAGTTCAACTGCCAGCAGCAACGCTGGGCCAACAGCAGCTACGGCGTGCCCGGCTGATGGCCTTAAACCTGACGACGCGGCCGCGTCCAAGGTCGGAGCACCGCACAAGGGGTCGCAGGAGTGACATCTCGTCCTGCAATCACTGTCTCCAGGATAGGAAATGAAGTGGGAATGAGAGGATAGACACAGACACATTTCAATCAACTTCTGTGAAATATCTCTGGAATGCTTGGTATGTGTCAGGCTTTAGACCTGGAGAGACAATGATAGGCCCAAAGTTTATACTGTTTAGGGCCAGAAAGGGAATGAAATTGAAGTCAGAACTCTGACAGCAAACAGAAAGGCAATGGAAACTAAGGAACGGAATCATTAAAACAGCAGGTTATCCTCTAGATCTGGGGCAGCTTTTTCTGGAAAAGTTCAGACAGTCAATATTTTAGACTCTGCAGGCCATGCAGTCTCTGCTGCAATCACTCAATTCTGGCACAAAACAGGGACACAGCCACAGACGATGCCCCAGTGGACAGTCATAGCTGTGTCCCAGTAAATCTTTTCCTGGACACTGGGTTGAGCCCACGGCCGTGGGTTGTGTGCTCCAGATCAACGACTCAACCTGGCTTCAGGTAGCAGGATAAGTTACACAACTCGGGAGCCCATTGCAAAGGGAAACATGCGTCCCCGTTTTGAAATGTATTAGGAATTTCAAGATGGCAACAGTGAGTGTGAAACCAAGCGTGGCCGTGGTGCACATGGATGCGATTGTGGTGACACAAGCTGCGTGCCCACGAGAACAGCCCTTAGCTGCATTTCCAGTTCTCTGAGTATAACTGATCGACGTGGAAATACTTTAGTTTTGTACCTCCAGAATAAAGTATTCATTTTAATCTTGTACTTCTAGTAGCTAACATGGTACCAAACATACTCAAGGAGTTCAAGTCCAAGTTTGTAGAATGAACATGGAATAAATGATTGACTGCAGGTGAATGGTATATTTTTCTTCCTGAATTACACAAAAATAATGATAAGCTTCTAAAACCTAAGGTTATAGTCCCCTCGACTATTCCCTGGAAATCTCCCCCATCCCCAGAGTTCTAGAAATATGCATTCCTGGGATTTACCTCTTTACAAGCTTAACTTTGGCCGGCAGCATTAAGCACTGCCTATTTCCCAGCCTCCTCCATTCCTTCCCATGTGTTCCTTTCCAATTAGAATAACCTGCTTTCAGTGCCAAATGAGACAAGTTCTCTCAAATCCTGGACTATCCACAGCGCCCTCTTCCTGGAAAGACTTCCTCTGTCCCCACCTGGTAACTTCAATATCCTTTAAGCTTCTAACGACCACCCGTTTGGGAAGCCTGTTCCTTCCCACTGCCCACCTCAGCCTGGTCAGCCTCTCCTGCCCCCCACCCCCACCCAGGGCCTCCAGCGCTTTCTGCCAGGGCTGTCATCAGCACGAATTGTAACTTTCTCTGTACTTGACTTCTGTAGTAGATGTGCCAGCTCCTTGGAAGCAAGGATGCTAGAGAATTCACCTTTCTTAAGCACTGGACATAGCAGCTGGCACTCTAGAGGGACCCAGTAAATGGCTGATAACTCAAGGAATGAATGAATGAGTGGATTCCAAAGCTGCCTGGTGGATGCAGTCGGGCCGGGTCATTCAAAGGCTCCTTCCCCTGGGCAATGGGACCCCGACGCCCTCCACTGGGAGGAACGAGAGCCGGAAAGGTCCTTGGTGCAGCCTGGTCAGCAGAGGGCGAGTGGCGGCGAGGGCGATGGCACGGTGGCCGCGCAGTGAGGATGGTTACATTCTCCGGAACATCCTCAGCGAGTCTGGCAGGGAACTGCACGCATTTGCATGACCCTCCTTTCATCTTTGATTCTTTCATTCAACAAATATTTATAGGGCCTCAGGCACTTTCCTAGCATGGGAGGTAAGTCAGTGGACAAAAGCAGCCCCCGCCCTCCCTCATCTCACATCAGGGACAGAAACGGGCACTCAACAAGTGAGCACACGACGTGCGTGGGAGGGGCTGGTCCTGCTGGCTGTGCTCGGAGGGTCTCGGCGGAGCTAGGTGGGGACAGTCCAGTTGGGAATGGACATGGAAATTGCGAGTGACAGAGGCACTCAGAAAAGTGACAACTGGACAGCGGCAGAAGCAAGCGCAGCGGTGCGCTGTGCCGACGCCCTGGAGCAGCAGCCCCCAGGCAGGGCCACCCCTGGGCCCGTGCGGCTGTGGCAGCAGGAGAAGGTGGCGGGCAGAGTGGCTGCAAAGGGGGCCCAGAGCCAGCCACAGCGAGGACTTCGGATTTGTTCTTAATTCATATGAGTTTATTATTTTCTTTTTGATAATAAAAATAACCACCACCATGCAGATTTTGAGAGCCTCCTATCTCCAGATGTTGTATTTTTATCTTCCCACCGCCAGATTTTCAGAACTTTTCATCACTGAAAGTAGCGATGTGAGCCACATGGAAGGAAGCGCGAGCCTTTCTCATCTGCAGAACCTTCTACCTGAGAACCAAAGACACATTCTTCCCGTCCCCCAGGCAGCCCGAGGCAGTCGCCACCCAGGCAGACCCCCACTGGCCAGACGACAGCCTCCCTGACCCGCTGCCGTGGGGCCCTGTCACTGAGTCCAGCCAGGGGTCGCGGCCTGATCGGACACCCACTCCGTCCCCGGTCGGCCCCACCGCGCACCGCCACTGCCTGAGCCGGCCTCGACATTTCACGCTGGGCGTGCAAATCCAAGCACTTTGAACTCAAATGTCAGTTCTACAGAGGGCCCAGCTCCCGTCTCACCCAAAGAGTAAATAAAATGCCTCCATCCACCCTAAAGGGACCCCACCCCGCAGGCAGACCATCCGGTCCGCATCCGGCACCACTACTCCCTTGCTTTCAGCCCTGGGCAGGTTCTATGACTTTGGGAACCTCATCCTCCAAAGGGCTGATAGGGATGGCCACCCCTGCCCACCTCGGGCAGGCATGAGCCACGCCAGCCACGATTAACTCCTGTAGCAAGGCAGCGTTGTGTGCTGAATTCTAGAATTCTAATTACAGTGACTTACAATATAATGTAAAATATACTTAGTGATTTAGTGATTCTAAGAAACTTCCTTTCTCTTGGAAATTCCTCATTGCTTGAAAAAAAAATTTTCCCATCAAAAAAAGTTATAATTATCTATAAACATTAGCAGCAAAGAATCTAGTTATCTATTTTCAAATTGATATTAATTCCATTTTTAAACACTCCCAAATTTTCAGACCCAAAGAACCATTATAATCACCAAATTCTAGAAGACTATTTCTCTGTGAAATGGATCATTTTGGAACAAATAAAATCTAAAGTCCCCTAGGTAAAACTTTTGCTATTCTAGTGATCTGTGAAGGCGCTCTCCATCCCGTAGCCCCGAGGACAGGGGTGCAAGTGGAGGGAGCCCGGCTCATGCACCCCACAGACTTTGAGGAGGAGGAGAAGGGGAAGGATGAATCCTGAGACCCAGCTCAGCCTGAAAATGGGGCCGGTACACTCTAAAGCCAGCAAACACCAACTGCCCCCTTTTGAGTTTGTAAAACAAGAAACGGTCCCCAAGAGATCGGCAACAGGCCTCAGAACTCTGCTGAGGCACATACTCATAGGCGAGCACTTATAAATCACCCATCGGACAGTAGAGGACAAGTGGAAAAGACCTGTGCACGCGTCAGCTGACCGGGCATTGCCCAGCGCCGTCCATACTGCACTGCCGCACTGCCATGTGAAGCAGCTACTGCCCTGGGGGCCAGAGAAAGGGGGAATCTTTGCATGATCTTGCGTTTGTTGACTCGGGTTTTGCCTGCTGTGGCCACTAGAATAAAGCCAGCAGGAGGCCAAGGATCTAGAATCTGGACTGGGTAGGGGTGGTCACACTGCAGCCCGAAGGCTACATCCTGTCCACCACCTGTTGTTGAAAACAAAGCTTTATCAGAACACAGGCAAAGCTATTCATCTATGAATCGTCTTTGGTGCTGGTGCACCCCAACAGCCTAAAATATGTGCTAACTGGCCCTTTTCAGGAGAAGTGCACTGATCCCCGGACTAGAACAATGCCTGGCACACACCCGGCACTTAAGAGTGCTGTTGAACAGATAAATGGATGAATTAATGAATGAATTATTCTATTTAATCATCATGATAACTCAATTTCATGTGACTTTTAAGCAGTGAAGTTGAGATTTGACCCGAGTCATGTCCCTCCCTCATCCCATGTGTGCTTAAAGTAACGCCCAGGTGTTCAGGGCTCTCCTTGTAAAAGGCATCACTACTCTACTCTTAGCTGGCCTTTGTGACAGCCTTCACAGATAAGTGTTGTCATCATCATCCTCATCTTTTTAGATGAAGAAACAGGCTCAGAAAAACAAAGTACGTTGTGGAGTGCCACTCAGCAAAGACCCAAGTTTGAAGCCACCCTTTGCCTACGCTATGCGTGAGAGACGTGTGTATCTTCGGCCTTCTCTTTATCCGTTGTCTGTGCTTGCTGACAGGAATCACCCCATTTCTCCTCTTTTCTTGAATGCCCCACAGTTGATGATGCCTAGTGGACGCCATTGAGTGGTCAGTGACTGAATGTAACTCATTTTGCCACTTCACAGAAAATACCTAACGTCGAGCCAGATTATCACATACGAAGAAGGACATAAAATCATTCAGTGACAGGTTCACTGGCCAGCTCAAAGTGTGGTTATGTTTTCATTCACAGATGCCGAGCTGAGGACACAGACTCTTCTCCTTAACTCCAAGCTTATAATATAATGAAAAATGCATAACTAAAAAGACTATTTTCCAAGTAAAACCTCCTCAGGTCTCGTATATGTCTCTCCCCACAAATGCCGAATGATTTCCCTGTGGGTTGCACAATGCAGTATCCACTTCTTCCAATTCACAAATCATGGACTAACAGATCTAAATTTTTCCTAAATTATGCCTCATCTTCCTCTAAGAAGCACAAGAAACTCTTCAAACATCATGATGACAGGAAGGGATGAAATACTTGATATCATTTCCCTTTTATAAGAAACTGCAGAGTTTGCGGGAAACATGATTAACAGCATAAGAAGTGCTTCTATCTTTGGCTAACTCGCTCCCAGTAACGAATGAGCTCATCACAACTGATGGTGAAGTGTACTCCTAGCATGCTGAGATTTCTTAAAAGGCAATGGGATTGCAAGTGGAATTATTCCAAATTCTGAAGTAGTTACCCAGCAATAAAAACAGTTAAGGCACAACAGGCGAGCAAGGCCTGGTCTGATTCTGGACAGAAAGACAAGCATGAGGCATGTGTGCTGACAGATGAACAGACACATGGACCCTTCTTACGGGCCTGGCCAGCTCTCAGAGCAGGCATGTCCTCCTGAGGGGTGACCAGTGCAGAACCCTCGCCGAGTCCTAAGATGCACTCAAACGCTGCTTGTGTTCAGTTTTGCATTATGGGATAAAAGCTAAATTGAGAAATAGCTAGTCAGGATGTCGGCCAATGTCACGGGATGCCTCTCACTCTCTTTCCCTGCACCCCCCCCTCCTCTTCTCCTCCTCTCCCTCTTTCTCCATTTTCTTCTCATCTCCCTACCTCCACCATCTCTATCTCTAGCACACTCACTCTTTGTTTCCCTCTAGATTTTCTTTCCACTTGTAGTTTTAATGATTTAGGGATGAAAAATTATACGATTAGCACATTCTATTTAGGGAATCTTTGAAAATTTGTCAAGCATAGAAAGAATAAATGGACAAATAACTGCCAATGCCCACATACTCAGTGAGGGATGCAGCAGGGAATCGTCTCCAGTGCTGCCTGGCGTTGCCCGTCAGGCAGAGCCTCTGGGCTGCTACCATAGCTGTGCCCTCGGCTCCCCGGCCCCAGAGGCCGTTTAGAATGCGTCTCGAAAGAGCATGATCCGCTCTGTAATCAAAAACTGTCCGCGGTAGAAGGAGTTTGGGAGTCATGAAACCTAATGTTTTGTACAATATTAAGTTAGTAACGGACCGCGCATGCCTGGGAGTCACGTGAGATCCTTTCAACTGGAGAGATACTTAAAATGTTCACTGAAGTCTCCCGTGGTTTGGGTGGAAAGACGAGAAAAAGTGAAGCAAACAAACAACAACAGAGGAAAAACAGTGAGTGCCACTAGAGAGAAGGAAGCCCCCAGGAGCCTCAGGCCCCGCGGGTGGGCTGACCGGGTCCAGTCCCGAGGCCCCCTGCGGCCCGGCAGGAAGCTCGGGCTGCACACCTGTGCACAGACCAAAGGCCGTGACCCGGTGGTGAGCGCACGCATGCCAGTCACTCCTCCTGATTTCCCAGTACCTGAAGCCGCAGCCCTCGCTCAGCTCAGCTCCCCAGCTCCTCTTTCTCCTGCCTCCCCACCCTGCTTCTGTCACTGGATTACACCACTAAACACACCTGTGCTCGTGGGTCACTAACTGGCCTTGAGGCCTTAGCCAACCACCCCAGGCCTGAGCAGCACCTGCATTCATAGCAAAATCTTTAAGAAAAGACCCATAATTGTACAAGTAGCCGCCCCATTACAGAGCTTCTTGCTCTAGGTGAGTGACACAGCATGATGATGGAATCACCGAAGACCAGCCACCTGTGCAACCTCTCATCAAAAAGAAACATTTGGCAAGAACTAGAAATGTCAGAAAATGAGGAGGGGAGGAAAGAGCAGAGGGTAAGACCAGTACTTCATCCCCAAACATGGATAAGATGGATGGTTAGTGATAGGGCTGTTCCAGAAATTGGCAGCATGGATGATTTGTTTTGGATGAACTTGTCTGAAACAACCATTCTTGCTTACGTGCAATTTTTGCATTACTTTCCTTGGGAAACATGAAAATTCTCAAGCACAGCACTTTGAGTTCTCCCAAGGAGCAACTCTATAAATGGTCTTAGGGCTACACCCAGGCTGGCAGACCTGGGAGTCGTCAGGGGACGTCCAGTTCAGGGGCGGCCATGGGAGGGGGTGGCACGGGAACCGGGGGGTGGGGATGCAAAGGAGCAGGGCGCGCGCTCTGCTGCTGGCCCTTCCTCCCTCTCTAGAAGTGGCCTGGCCATTTCCAGAGGCTTCCCTCCTTCCTTCTCTCTGCCACGTCTTCCTCTCAGACCTCCAAGTGCGAGCATCTGGAGGGCAGCATCTGTGCCTTGTATCCCTATCTGTCTGGCCACAAGAACTCAGCAAAGGCTCGTTGAAAGAACGACTGATGCCCAGGCAACCTTTGCAACGTGGAAGTACCCACAGCTGCCACACTATGTCTCCCCCTTACCGCTCTTCACTGACACGTTCAGAAGTTAATACGGCAAAGGCTCATACTCTTTTTCTAGGAACGTAAACCATGAAATAGTGTGGTCCTGAATCTTTTCCACCTGTGCAACGTGGGGGCTGCAGAACAAGTGTCTGTGCTGCTAACGCTCTCAGGGACCTTGGGCCAGCTACTTAGTCTCTCCTTTTTTTAAGCAGTTATATTGAGATACCAAATAATCCGCGCAAAGCACACGGTCAACGGCTTTTAGTGTAATCACGGAAGTATACATTCATCACCAGATCAATTTTAGAACATTGTTATTACTCCAAAAACAAAAGCCCCCTACCCTTTAGCAGTCACCTCTCAATCCTTCTGTCTTTCCCAGCACTACACAACCACTACTCTAATTCTGTCCCTACAGATTTATTTATATTTACATTTTATATAAATTGAGTAATATAAAATGCAGAACTTTGTGTCTGGTGTCTTTTACTTAGCATAACGTCGTTGTGTTTTGTTTGTTTGTTTGTTTGTTTGTTGGCATGGGCAGGCTCCGGGAATTGAACCTGCTCTCTGGCATGGCAGGCAAGAATTCTGCCACTGAGTCACCATCGCACTGCCCCATAATGTTTTTTTTTAATTATTGTTATTTTTTAATTGGAAAAGTTATAGGTTTATAGAAAAGACATAAAAAAAACACAGCACCCTGTATATCCCTTATATTGTTGGCACTTTGCATTAACGTGTACCTTGGTTACAATTGATGAAAGAATATTTAAATACTATTGCTAACTGTAGTCCTAGTTTACAATAGGTGTATTTCTCCCATATTCCACCCTATTACTAACCCCTCGTCAGCCAATTTGTTACGATTCATGAAAGAACACTCTTTTATTTGTGTAGCCAACCACAGTCCAATATCCACAACAGGGTTCAATGTGTTATATGAGCTCATGTTTTATTTTCTAACTTCCCTTCTAGTAACATAACACAACCCAAGTTCCTCCTTTCAACCAAATTCACAATCACAATTCTGTGCTGTTAATTACACTCACAATAATACACTACCATCACCACCACCCATGGCCAAACACTTACCATCAACCTGAACAGGCATTCTGCACAAAGGAAGCACCAGCTCCCACCCTCTACCCCATCCTATCCCCTGTAGCCTATGTTCTAGAGGCTAGCTCTGAGTTTGCTTAATATTTCTACTTCATATCGGTGAGGTCATACAACACAGGTCCTTTTGGGTCTGGCTTATTTTGCTCAAGGTCCACCCATGCTGTTGCATGTGAGAGCTTCACTCTCTCCTGTGTATGTCCCACAGTTTTGCTCATCCATTCATCGGCTGGTGGACACTCGGGTTCCTTCCATCTCTTGGCAGATGTGAATAACGCCGCCGGGAGCCTCAGCGTGCAGATGGCACAGCTGTCCAAATTCACCGGTCGGAAGCGTGCCCCACCCTGCTCTGGGGGAGAGGACTTCCGTGTCCTTCCCCGTCCACAGCAGCTGCCAGGGACCAGACCCGAGGCCACCGGCCGTCCAGATTGGGGGACCGATGCCAGCAGCTGCCAGGGAGCGAGCTGCGCTCAGTTCCACAGCTCATCACACTTTCTCAGCCTCTTCCACTGCTCTCCCTGGGTGCTGGATACACTCCCCAGCGCCAGAGCCCTGGAACAGGGACTTCGGACAGCCCCTGCCTGCCTATGAGCAGCTGAGGAGGAGTGAGTCCCGGAAGTCCCCACTCTTCTGGGTCCCTACCCTTCCCGAGAAGTTCGGTCTGACTTAACATCAGCCGCCCCTCTTCTAACGCGGCATTAGGATGAATTAAACAGCAGAAAGTCTGAGAGGGAATACGTGATCTTAGGCCCCTTTCATTCTAAAGACTGCTAAGTCTGAGGCCCATTGTGATATTTAGCTGATTTTTTAATTATTAATTTGCATAAAAATTTACATAAGATATTTCTTTGAATATAGGAAAGAAATATAGCCTAGAATCTAAAAGAAAATGAGTACAGCAGGCGAGACAGCATGGTCTATCAAAGGAGTCTCGGAACCGGGTGTTAAGACATGAGAGTTCTAGTTACGTCTCTGCTTTAGTTTGTGGGGGACACTGGATCATTCAGCCTCGCTTTACCTCTTTTTCCCCATCTGTAAGTTGAAGGGGTCAGACTAGGATAATGTCGAAGGCTGCTTCCCAGTCCTGGAACTGAAAGAGTCTGACAATAATTTAACAGGGGGCCAGACATGTGTTACAGGCGCACACTCAGTCCCTCAATGTGAAAGCAGAAAATGGGTGCTATTACATACGAACCACTTCAAAAGAACTTAACTTTTATAACCAGGCAAAGGGATGTGCAATGAAGTCATTTTAACAAAGCTGAAAATGGAAATGAATTCACGTCTGATGAAATAAATGAAGGGAAAGATTTTGATGACTTTCCAAAACTAAGGTTAAGCCAAGTTGTTCAATGAAAGTTTAGCAATATTTATTCAAGATAAAAGCTACAGGATTTGGACAAGATGTTCTAAATTTAATATCTAATGGAGACTTAAAATGGAAACTCATGTTCTTACTCCCACAAGGTGAAGAAATTTTGTAAAAATTGTCATTTCAATCAAAACTGTGTTAGGTAACTTACGGAAATATTCCAGTTATTTATGACTAAGAAACTGGTAAGCATAAGATATAGAACTACTTTCTATAAAACAATCTGAAAGGATGAAATATGCTTGATTTCCCAAAAACAGGCCATTGAAACACTTCTACAGTGTTCTTATTACAATCACATTAAATAGTGCTCTAGAATTGTGTTGAAAATTTATCCAACCTTCCCATAATACTGATTCCATGGGAAATGTCTTAGTTTCTAAATAAAGCATAATTTTAAAAAAGTTATCTGACTGTGACCCATTATTAAGTTGAGCACTAAAGGCTAAATGGTGACTAGATGCATTGATCCTTCTGCCTTGCTACCTACTCCCCAATGGAATTTTCCAAAATGAACAGCAAACTCAAAGGACTGCATTTTAGAGAGGAGCACACTAAGCAAGCAATCAAAAATGTTTCAGTTAATGGCTATTTAGCAACATTTGATTCAACTTAATGAAAATGCCAAAATGCTATAAATGAAAAGGAGACTACAGAGTAACAGAAATATTGCACACTGACAGTATGGGTGTTTTCTTGGCAGTGTGTGTCATCTTTAAGAAGCCCAGCTTACATTTTACATTGTCCAGCAAGCTTCTGCCTGCCCGCGGGAAGCAGTCCAGAGCCCCTGCCGCTGCCACTGGGGACCGCCCCAGACTTTTTTTCTTTTTTTCACATGGGCAGGCACCGGGAATCGAACCCGGGTCCTCTGGCATGGCAGGCAAGCGTTCTTGCCTGCTGAGCCACCGTGGCCGGCCCCCTCCTGGCCTTTAACACACACCGTGCACGGCCGCCTCCTTCGGGCCCCGTTGGAAGCCTGAGAGCAGCAGGGACTACAGACCACCCAGGGCCATGGGCTCTGCGCATGCATCAGGGCATCATTTCCACCCATGGACGGCCAAACGACGGGAAACCTGCTCGCCTGAAGGGTAAATGTGGGTTGTCACTCTGTACCTTTGTCTACCCTTGAATGTGGGCAGGGCCTGAAAATAGAATAGATGTCAATGGTGAAGGGATTTTTGAAGATGTAATTAATGTCCTCAAGTGGCTTTGAGTCGAGGAAAAGGAAGACTACAGTGGGTGGGCCTGGCCCAGGCAGAGCAGCTCTTTCCCAGAGGCTGCAAGCCTTGGAGAGACCCTGCTGAGCTGAAGACACGGCAAGCCGCCGTGAGTTATAGGGCTGCAAGGAAACGAAGTCTGCCGCCAGCCACGCGAGCTTGGAAGGAGCCTCTGAATCTCAGGCCAGACTGCAGCCCCAGGGGACATGGTCCACTTTGTGAGACTCAGAGCAGAGGTCCCAGCTAAGCTGTGCCCAGGCCCACGACGTACAGAAACTGCGAGATCAGAGACGGCCATCACTCTAAGCCACCAAGCTGCGATAAATTGTGACGCAGCAGTAGAGAACAAATCTGACATCTGTGCTGATTGTGCAGACCAGGGCAGGATGGCGGGAGAGGGAAGCAGACCCCTTCGGTGAAGGAGGGGCAGTGGCAGAATACAAAGGGGCAGGCGGAGGAACAGACACAGTGCAGAGTGAGGAGAAGACGCACGGCCTAGAAAACTGCGCAAAGCGATATTTTCAGGGCCCGAAGCGTAACTGGATATTGGAGATGACACAGGAATCCAAAATGAAGCACAGTTTTACTATCAGGGAATCTATCAAAAAGCGTACCACCAACAGAAAATAACTCATTCTTACTTTGAGGAGTGTTGTGTTTTTGATTGGAGGAAAGTATCAGGGAATAGAGGAAAAGAATCTGGGTAGGAAACAGTATTGAAATGAAGGAATAACAAATCACCCAAGTAGTAAGGCTAAAAAAGTAAGAGGTTAATGTTTCAGGAAAAAGAATTACTGAGATGTTAATAGTCATAGAACTCTTAATTCAAATTAGTGAGAAACTTGTGATTTTGTTCTAATTTTTTGGAAAAATATCTCTAGGTTTTATTGTTTCCCAATATGGAACCAGTATATTTTATTTTGTTTGACACATGTGAAAAAGGGATTGAATATAATATTATTGAAATATGAAATAGTTCATACAGCAGTTCCAAAGCACATTCTGTAAGAGCCATCTATGACCCCAGGCTCCCGTGGTCACAAAACAACGACATAAACTAAAAGTCCCTAACAAAAGCCAACAACGCTGATTGTCCTGTAAATGTCCTGAGGTCCACAGAGCCCATCCAGAGCAGCAGCTCCTCGCTGTGGCTGCACAGCAGGGTCACCCAAGGGTGCTTTAAAAGCCCGGAGTCCCTGGTTCAGACCTTGTGCTGGGCCCCAGCAGTTCCAGGGTTAGAAGCTGGTTGGCAAATCTGATGCTCAGCCGGAATGCTGGTCTGCACGGGCTGGCAAGGACACTTCCCAGGCTCGTCTTGTGTTTTGTCTTTCTGTCCCCATGACCAACCAAGCCATCCCTACCCGAGGCGAGTATTTGCCTCCTTTCACAGAGAA
Organism: Myrmecophaga tridactyla; assembly: GCA_004026745.1. Taxonomy (NCBI): domain Eukaryota; kingdom Metazoa; phylum Chordata; class Mammalia; order Pilosa; family Myrmecophagidae; genus Myrmecophaga; species Myrmecophaga tridactyla. The sequence continues at coordinate 40,305 of PVIY010021767.1, forward strand.
GGCAACTGCGGTTTAGAAGAGTCAAGACGTTTTTACTGGTACCAAATAATGGAGCCCAATCCAGGGCTGTCTACTCCAAAGCACGTTCTTTTCACCACAGTTGCCTAAGCTTCTTCCAGGCTCACATATTATACAGAAATCCCTGAATGTTTTGAATATTTGCTCTGGATCTATATACTCAGCCGCCCTACATAATCAGATGAGAAAGTACCATCCTGCCTCCTAAGAAGCTGAGAGGTTTGTTAGCCAGCAATGAGTGGGGAAGCAGAAGAGAAGTGGGGCAAGGAGTGAGACAGATACAGAAGTGGCTATGATAAAATGTAGTGAGTGGTCTCGGAGAGCTTCCAACCAAATGCCTGGCCAGAAGGTGGTGGACGGAGGCCGAGGCTGGAAGCAGGGGTCAGGTCTTAGCATGGTTGAGTGAGAGGTAATCAGAAAAGTGTCATGGAAGCAGGGGAAGTGTGGGCCCGGTTTTTATGGGCAGCCCCATTCCTACCACTTGCAGGGTGGGGAGAACTACAAGACACCCCTCCTTTCTGTCCCCGCCACATCTTCTAGGGTCCTGCCCTCCAGGTGCCTGGCCTGCTGCCTGGAGGGCTGACCTGGGAAGGACAGCTGAAATCATATGAGTGGGTGAAATCATATGAGACTTGGAGCCCTCTGGGTGAAATTCTATGAATCCCAGACACTCAGAACGTGGCACAGAATGGAGAAAGAGGCATGGCGGGACCTGGGAAAGATACATGCCCTCTGGCCATGTGGACTTTGCACCCTGTGGGTGAGGCGTAGCTAAGGAAGGCCAGCATGGACCCCTGAAAGCATGGGGCCAAGACCTGGGCCTGGGCGGTCCCGTTGTTAGTGGCCCTACAGCCACAATCATGGGGCATGCAACACACAGTGCTGGGGTAGGGAGGAGGAGGCCAGGAGAAGGGAGGACATCCATGTCAGAGGGAAGTAAATCACCAAAACATTAAGAGAAAAGTAGTAAAGGGAATGGTCAGGGGATAATTAAAATGTTTAATAAATGTTAATTAAATGTTTAATGTTTAATTAATGTTTAATTTTCCTATTTCCTGCTGGGTCTTCCCTCCCTCTTCCACCCTCCTGTCCACCTGTGCACTCGCCCGCCTGCCTGTGACCGTCCCTGGGAGGCCTCACCTGGCTGCCCCTGGCCCACTGGCACCCCCCTGCCTCACCCCTGGAACCTCGGAGCCCAGGCTTTGTGCCTCTCCTCTGGGGGCGGCCCTGCCCCCGTTTGGGTCAGAGTCATGCATTCGCTGGTCTCCCCTTTCTGGTGGACTCAGGACCTGGGGCAATGACTGGGCGGCTAACATCACCTCTGCCTGGAGCCCAGCAGAGCTCCTGGGGCGCGGCCGGAGCCCAACACGGTTGGCAAAAGTTGTTGGCAGAATGCGCAACTGCGGCATGCCACGCTGGACAGTCTGCCCTGCGAGTCGTACCACGTGGCCAGGAGAATGCCCAGTGGAAGGTGTTCGGGGCACAAGAGCCCAACCAAACTTCCTGCTTCCAAATTCACCAAGCAGTAAGCCACGTCTTTCCCTGAG
>PVIY010021768.1:0-41943 GCA_004026745.1 Myrmecophaga tridactyla
TTTGGGTTCAAGTGTAGTGAAGTATTGGGGGTGGGGAGCATCTAGCCCCCTGACAATAGGGAAGACAGCAGCACAATTTGAGGAAATGGCAGTAGCACAATTTGAGGAAATGGCATTCTAACACCACAAACAGAAAGCCCAGTAGGGGAACTAGTAATGATGCATAGAGGTCATCCATTTTTTCATTACACATTGATTCATTTATTAAGTTCCTAATACATACTATGCTGCATGCTCTGCCAGTGAACCCCAGTTATCTTTTAAGTAAGATAAAAATTAAAGGGAATTATAAATCATTTCAGAGGCAGAGTGGCATTGCCTCACTCCATCCCTGTCCTCTTGGGTCCATCATCCTTCATTTTCTTATTTAACAAATATTTATAGCTGGTGAGCTCTAATGCAGGCAGTGAGCTGTGGTGCTGCCTATTCACTGCTGATGAAAGCAGACATAGCCCTTTGTCCTCCTCAAGCCTGTGTTCTAGTGAAGGAGACAGCCCTTAAGCAAAAAAGCCTTCAGATGGATGTAACCGTGAATTGCATGAAGTTCAAAAATGACAAGAACAGGGTGGTATGATCCAGAAGAGAAAGGGGGGAGAGAAGAATTTAGATTGGGAAATTAGGGATGTCCTCTTGAGAAAGCAGAATTTAAACTGAGACCGGCAAATGAGGACATGATAGCCACAGGGAAGGCGGGGAGAAGAGAGATTAAGCAAGGGCAGAAAAGAGCTTGATGGGTTAGAAGGCTAATGAGGCAAATGAATCAAGAGCAAAGGCAGAAGAGTGTGAGATGGGGTTGTAGAGGTGGTCAAGGACTAACTCACAATGGGCCTTGCAAACCTTTTTAAGGAGTTTGAACTTTATCCAAAGAGAAATGGGAAACACTGAAATGGTTTTAAGTTTACGGTGACATGATTTATATTTTAAACATTTCACTCTGGCCATTATGTGAATAATTACTTGGAGGGGGCGAAAGAGTAAAACAGAGATTGTTGGTAAGTGTCTGCAATTGTCCAGGTGACAGGCAAAGGTAGCATAGGAAGGTGACAGTGGAGAGGGTGCCATGTGAGTGGATTTGGAACTCAATGTTGGGTGGAAATCAAGATATCTTAATCCCTTTGAACCTTTTACTTTCCTGGTTTATAATAAAGGAGTTAAAAGTTGTAGACTTGCCTGCTTCATAGGATTATGGTGAGGACCCAATGATATAAAAAGCGCAATGTCATACAAGTGGGATACTATTATTCTGTGGTATTATCACCACCACCCTACTATCAATTTCTAGTTGATTCAAAACCTAAACCCATAAGAGACAGCCAGTCTAACCTAACCAGGGCAGCGGAGGGAGCATCCACACATTTATACCGGGCCAAGACCCTGATGGAAGCGGATGCAGGGATTCACAAGGGCATGTTTAGGACCTGTTCTATCTGGGACCCACACCATTCTGTAATGAAAAACCAGGCAGTGAAAGAGGCTTAGTCATCTTCCAAGGTCCCTAGAGTTTCACACGCCACTGGGCCTCCATCCAGTCTATTACCACGATTGTGCCTTAAATTGCATCATAAGGGCCCCCAAGAGTTCTTTCATTACCTAGTTTACTATTAGGGAGTGCCTTGGGCAAAATTGACCCAGAAAATTGTCATCTAGCCTGACCCTATATTCTTTAAGAATTCCCAGAAACAAAATAATGTCTCAAGAGATCAACAAACTTAAAATACAAAATATGTTTTCTGTGGGGAGACGCAACTTTGTGTATATAGCAAAACTCCCTAAAGGAGTGATTAAAGCTTTGAGAACCCAAAGATTTCAAGGGTTTAATTTTTTTAAAGAAATATTTCTAAAATGTGTTATATGCTTTCCTTGTCTTAGGAAATAGAGTATGCCAGACATATTTTGCTTTAAATAAAAAAAACTTGATGCAATATCATGGTTCTGCCATTATCTTCCTGGATTTCCTTGGATAAACAGTCTACTTTATATATAGAGGTGGCTTTTTCACTGAATCAACGCGTCGCAAGAGCTTTGTACCGAATGACCAGTTTTTTGTTTGTTTCCCTTTCTAGATTTCTAGTCCATCTACACCAATGCACGGTCCTACAGAACTAGCTCTTAGCAAAGGCGACACGTGACTCACCATGTGAGTTTGACAAAACCTGGTGTGGTAAACACCTTGTTCACCAAAACCAAGCTACTCATCACTCATCTGCGCGTCTCAAACATCAAATTACTACCCAAAGGTTTAAAAGCTTACTCTCAATTGCTGCATTTATATCCTCATGGACCAGTAACTGAAAGTGCTTAGATTGTATGATCCACAGGAAACATTTTGAGTAGCCCTAAGCTAGATGATCTCTAAGATCCCTCCAACCCAAGGAGTGTAGGATTTTATGGTCTTCATAAATTTCAGTTCGTTCACCAGTGATCCTGTAATAGAGCTTCTAATATTGGTCTGCAAAAGTCCCTTCCTTGAGTTCTCTGTGATTATTAGGTGTGCTTTTCTGGTTTAAACTTATGCTCTGTTCCCTTTTGAGTTAGTTTGAGATCATTGCTTGCATCCTAAAAGATTCTTGTCTCCAGAGCTGCTCTATTTGGATATCTTATGTGGTCTTCCTTGAGGGCACTTCTGCCTCTGCTGCTGTCCTTATTGCTTATAGTGGGTTTGACCACACCCAATGTTCCCAGCCAATCTACTTTTTGTCATCCTGTCTGGTATTAAAATTAAGTCCAAGGTCTGCTTATAGCCCATTCCTCTTTTAGGGAGGAGAGTGCATAGACTATGAGACCATCTTTTCCTTAGTTTTAAGGGCTGTGCCCCCTTATATCTGGCTAACTTTGGATTCATGATTGCCTTGGAAGTTCTGAAATTCTAATAGCCAGATAAAGGACTTATTATTTTTATGGTTCCATGAATAATGAACAAAAATGAGATAGCAGGGCAACTTCTGAACAGTCTTCTAAATATTAAAATGTAATTTAAAAATTAATTGAAATGATAACACATTTAAAAATATTTCTCAATCCTCGGAGTATTCATCTCATGAGCCAGCCACCTGTGCCCTATAAGAATAAAATATAAGTACTAAAGGCATATAAATACTGAATAAACATTAGTTTTCTATCTTTATATTATAACACCCTTAGTTAGATCTGGATGGGGGTGGCAGTAAATCCACTTTAGAACATACAGGCAATTTAAGGCAATCAAGCAACTTAAAGGAAGCAGAGAGGCAGGATAACAAGAGAGTTAGTAAGCAAAGCAGGACTTTGGCCCCAGAATTCCTTTCCATGCAGCAAGGATTTGGACTGATGGACTACAGAAGAGGAAAAATCTCTGTTCCCTGTTAGTTCTAATGTTTCATGATTGTATGGTATGACACTAAGTTTCAACTCCCTCTGAGGCATCTTAATGGGAAATAATCATACAAGGGTGAAACCCAGCAACACTGACCATAGACTATCTGTAATTTTCATAGTCTGTTTTCCTTATCCTCCTCCTTACCAGGAGAGAGAGCATCTTGCTAGAAGCCAACTTGACATCCCAACCCTAAAAATGGGTATACCTGCTTGAGAGGAAAGCCTGCAGAAAGAAGTTCAGTGTGCAGGAATTAGAAGAAAACACTATAACAGAGGAAGAACAATATAGAATAATGACTCTCCTTTGAGTTACACAGTATTACAAAAATTGGAGAGCTCAAGAGGGTAGGTAAGTTTTCCAATATTACAGCCCTGACAAACTGCAGTACATCTAGAGGTAGTGGGTTGAATCAATATACAGCCTTTTGCATACATTTTCAAGGGGTTCAGAGATCCCTTGTTGTAAAACTAAAAACATTATCCTCTTTATCACCCCAAATTATTCTTTCTTATGAATGAAAAAATAAACGCTATTCATAACTCCTATAGTCTGTACACTTTTGTTATTCAATTCTCTTTCATCATCTACAACCAGAAATGAAAACATAATTGGAATATTCTCTCTTACCCTATCTGTTTAGCTTTCAAGACCAAAGAACTGGAGAACTTTATCCTAGATGCCTTTAAACATTAGAGAGTTTACGAAACATTATTTCAAAAGAAGATGGGAGTTCTATAGAGATCCAACCAAGAAGATCTAAGAAAGCAAGCTTAAACAATGGCCACAGCTTTGAGGGGGGATTTCCTCATCCCATGGCTATCGGCAATGTTCCTAAAACCTCAATGTACCTTGGTCCTTTAGTAAAAGGAAAAGCTGTCATCCACCAAAATGCCCCCACTTTCAAGTCAAAGAGTCCACCATGACCCATCTGAGTGCCAAGATTACATGATACATAATGATACAATGGAAGGTAGTTAGCAGAGAGATCTACTGAGTTTTTAAAAAATGAAAACAAAAAATAAAACACCCAATCTTACTAAAAACCTAAGGCCACTAGGCTGGGGGCATCTAAAAGAGGCTTTCAACATAAGTAAAGATCTAAAGACCTTTTGAAGTCCCTAAGCCTGGGAGACTTGGTCTGGTGCTGACGATTATTCAGTACAAAACAAGACCCTGATAAAGCAAGTAAAAATTGGTGGCTCTGAAGTTTCCACGGAGTAGAGAGGAAGGAGTCCTGTTTAGGGATCAGAAAATCTGGGTTGCAATGAATGTTCTGACATTTGCTTGTTTGTGCGACCTTGGGCAATTTGTTTAACTTCTCTGAGCACTATTCAAAATCTATAAAATAAATACCAGCATCCAGGCCCTACCTATCTCACAGGGTGGTCTTACCGCCCAAATGAAAAATGAAAATATATTTGAAAGTGCTTTGTAACTTGTAAGTCATTATGCAAATAACTGTTATTATATATGTGTGCTTTCACATGTACATGAGATTCAGGCAGGGGGACAAAAGACAGGGGGAATATAGGAGGAAGTGCAAAAAGAGGCTGTAGAAAGGAGGAACGGGAAAGAAATGAGGAGAGAGAAAGAGAGATAGACCATGCCACGGAAAGGAAGGAATAAAAAAAAGAAGGGAAATACAGAGAAATTGGTGCTGGTACAGTAACAAATAAATCCCCCCAGCATGACAGCCTTCTGCTGAAGCATTTCATTTCCCCACAACATAATGGTGTGTTATTGCCCATTATCTGTTCTGTCAGTGCCAGAGTCGATATTAAATGAGGGGCAGCTGCATTTAGCTGCCATTTTTCAGCTGTCTCCACGTTGCCATGGAGACCCGGTTGTTTCTTGGTGAACCTGCCAGGAAAGTGAGGGGGAGTCAGGTGGAGGGGAATAAATGTTGCAAGGGGTTGGGGTGCTAGGGTGGGGAGCCAGAGGGAGGCCAGGGAACAGGGGCAGAGGAATGTGACAGAGGGAAGAACAGCACAGATCTGGTTTGTCATACTCTGCCTGCTGCTGATAAATCACCCATTTCAGAAACACAATCTATATTCCAGAGGCCCTCCACAGCAGATTCTTCTTCTGCAGATCTCACCTCTAATTCTCTAGGAGCTTAGTGCATTTGGATTTCTGAAATCACGGTAGATTCCTTTCTTCTACTCCACCCAATTCTTCCTATGCTCCTACGGCTTCACCCTCACCCTACTGCCAGCTTGGGGAATGGTCGTGGATTTCTGATTGCTCATTCCTCTAGTACAAACATCCATCTTTCCATCTTTTCTTTTGGCATGGGCAGGCACCGGGAATCGAACCTGGGTCTCCAGCATACCGGTGAGACTTCTGCCACCGAGCCCTCTCGCACCACCCCAACCATCCATCGTACAAAGGACACATACCCAGGTTTTTCCCACCCGATATATTTTTTCCCAGAACATATTTTTTAATAGGATCATAGATTATTTATATAAGGCTTTGGACACTATTTAGAGTCCCCAAATCGCAGATTCTAATACCAAAGCCAATCAAATTAATATAAGAGAGGTGGGCCTGGCATGAGTGACTTACAAAGACCCTGGAGTGTGAGGCTTTGAGGAAACTGGCCAACTGGTGCCCTATCCAAATGGGACAGCCACCCTGTGCCCTTGAAGAACAGGCATTTTGCTAGCCAGATCTGCTGATTTTCCATAAAACCGAGAAATCACCATTTAGGGGGAGAAATCCTCAATTTTTTAATGTTGGCTTGACTTTTTAAAAAGATATGCCAGTTATAAGGGCTGCCAGTTTGCCATCAAATTTAGTCTGGCATCATTTAAAAAAGAGGCTCAGAAAGGCTAAGGAACTTGACCAATTTCTTGCAACTTAATTTTTTTTTCCTCTTCCTCCTAATGCATCCAATCCCCAATATAACTCTCCCTTCCATGAACCAGTCTATCTCTGAGTATCATGAATTCACTTATTCAGGGATCCCCAGTTTCATGGGTACTGTGTATGAATTTCCTTATAAATGTTTTCCAAGCCCCATTAGCGCCTGTGCCATGCCTTTTCCATGATAATCACCCCTCTTCTGTCTATTAATGATCAACTACAAAAATAATGAATGATCATTCACCGAACATTTAGTAGGTGCCAAATAAATTCTTACTAAAAACTCTTTGAGTCATATACTATTATTAGCCCCATTCAACAGATGAGAAAACTGTGGCTGGGTAAGATTAATATTTCCAAGATCAGATAACCTTGTCTGAGGTTAGGCCAGGAATCAAACTCATGTCTCTCTGGTCTCAAAGTTCAAGTATTTAAACATTAAGTTATGCCGTCTCCCTACCAAAAAAGAAAAACAAACAAAAAGAGAACATCTCAGAATGTAGTTTTATAATATCTCCTACTCATTTCCTTTCAGACCCAAAATGTCAAAGCAGTGTTAATGACTTTGTACAGCATCATCCTCATAATAAGTTTGATTATTCACATCTCTCATTGGCATCATGACTTGCGGTTTATTTTCACACATGCCACCTCACCTCTTCTCATCAAGGTTATCCTCAGACATCCCTTTGCTTCTCCTCCAAATTACCAATTCTCCTCCAAATTACAGCCAGGGTTATCTTTATGTGTAAACATGATCATGTCATTAATCTCTCCTCCCCTCCCCTTTAATCAATCATGATCTCCATCTGTTACTTTCAGAATAACTCTCCACTCCTAACCATGGCATACAAAGTCCTTCAGGATCTGGTTTCCTTTGTGATCTGGCCCATGCTATTCCTTGCAGCCCCATTCCCCATTCGCTTCTCCCAAAGCATTTTCAGTGCCTACAGCCCTAACCTGCCCATAGTTTCTCTAATACTACAACTCATTGCATGCCTCCATAGGCTGATCCCTCTTCCTAGAATGACCCTCCCTTGTCTAGCTGTGTCCTATCTACACTTTGCAACAAGGTTCAAGTGTCATCTCCTCCAGGCAACCTTTGTGGTCCCAAGCCTAAGTCAGATACCCAACCTCTGAGTGCCCTCCAACCCTGGGGCACCTCTATAGGGGTAATTATCATACCACACTGTAAACTTCTTTGAGTCCAGTGATGCTGGTTCACTTGCCTCTGTTTCCTGGCACATTATGGGTTGACACTGACATTAAATGATTATTGAATGAATTACCCATCTCAATTGACAAATAAATAAGGCTATTTCTAAATCTCTCAGACATATCTCTCTGACATTAAATACAATTGAACAAGTGACAAAGGGATCAATAAGAAGAGTTTTTTTGCCTGCACTACACCACGCACCAGGTTTCTTAAATAAGGCTTTCTTGTCAATCATGCCTTATCTGGGAAGGATTTAGCACAGCATATACCTATGTATGTGCAAATGCATGTCACAAATATACACATACCTTAATTAGTGAATTTATTTAAATACAGTAAATAGAAATATTTAATATGCAGTCCCATCTGGCACATATTGGCTTTGGGGAACAACAATGATAGTGTATCTCTCTTTTTTTTTTTTTTTTACACACACACACATTTCTAACTTCTATACATTTTATTTCTTACCTGCATTATTGAGATATATGATTTAGACACCATACAGTCCACCCTTTAAAAATGTATAATCTGATGATTTTCTGTATCTCTCTTTTTAATGAAGGTTCATTCTAGGTTAGGGTTCTAGAGCACAAATGGATGGGAAGCTGTGATGTTTCTGTTCAGACCCACATCAAGGTCTCCAGTGTGATGTCTGAATGCCAGTGAGTAGCTGTTGACTCCTACCCTAGACAACTCAGAGCAGACTTTCCACCAACACCCTTATGGTCCAACTTCAAGCTCATGACTCTGGTTTTCTTTATGCCTCAATGTTCTTCTCTTTGCAAAGGTTCCATTTCTCTCCTGTCTCCATTTTTTCTTGCAAAGGGTCAGAAACAGAATTTGCCCACATCATTTACACAGTAATGATGTAACTTCTCGAGCTTCTTCTGATAGCCACACCTGCCTCGCTCCATGGTGCCCAGAAGAGCACATGGGAATGTCTGCCAGCCAGTTCTTCAACTCTAGCATCTTAAAACACTAGGTCAAAAATGTCTCCTAGGAACAGAAAGGCTCTGCAAATATTTAAGGATGAAAGAGGGATAGAGTAGCATTTCCTTAAATAAACACACATATTCCCAGAATTCCCAACGTGAATCGTGACTTTACTTGAAGAACAGCAACATATCATGCCCAGATCTTCTATTATTTGTCAGAATGAAGCAATCTAGTTTCTCTCAAATAACAAATTTGATAGGAATAAGTCTTATTAGAAAGCTCTCCATGATAAATTCGCTAAGAACAAGGTCTCTGTCCTCTACATTCGTGTACCCTCCATCTCTGGCACACTGCCAGGCACAGAGAAGGTGCATGATAATAGAACTGAACTAAAGAAGGGGTTTTGGGGACTTACAGACTCCTCAGAGCTGGACCAATGGTGATGGAAGGGGTTGAGAAGAAGGAGGCAAGACCACTATCCAGGACAGTGGGTAGAGCCCAGATTTGCCTGAAGAGATAGTTGTTCTGTCTGAGTTCTCAGACCTTGGTCCCTTGGGATTAATGGAGGAACCAGTTCAAAAGAGGCAGGATGAAGAGGATGCTTCCCAGGGAAGCCTAAAAGAAAGGTATCCATAGTCTAAAGTACATTTCCTTGCCCTCAAACCACTGATCATCTTGGACGAAAAGTATGCCCCTGGAGTGAATGCTTCATATTTAATAGAGATAACATGGGGTATTTGGAGATACAGAAAAAGCATTCTTCTCCCAGGATTGAGATGGAGCTCTCTCTTTGTACCTTTCAAACCTTTCAAAGGCTTCTCACAAAAGCTGGCAGTGTCCTGAGATCCTACAGACAACTGGGCTGTGACATAAAGATCCTAGGCACGTCAACCAGAATCTCAGGGAATTCATCCTGGTGAAGATGGAGAGAAGGAAAATGATGAAGACTAAAATCATGGAAAGTTAAGGAGAATGCTTCTCCTTCCACAAATAAGGAACCATGTTTGTTTAGACTCTTAGGGACACAAATATATTCTTGTCTTATTGCCCCCAATAAAGCTTTACTCTGCTTCCAAGACACATGTTGCTTTGCAACAGAGATTGAATGGTATTTATCAATAGATTGTCTGAAATGTTCCCTGAGTTGACTGGATCCTGTGAAAGAAAGGCCTGGCTCCATACAGGATTGGGGCATTCAGGTAGAAGTGCATTTTATTTCAGGGAACCTCTGTTGAGCATCTAGGATGCCATGCTAGGGCTCAGTAAAATAGATTTAAGAAGTCTGTCGCCTTGAAGAACAGTAGACAGTAAGTGTTAGTTTATAATGTGTTCCCAGAGTGCAGAGCAGAGAAATTCAGCAAGACTAAGGAAGTTGGCACAAATTGGCCGACAAAGTTTACTGGGTCCTAAAACAGCTCAGCTAAGTCTAGAGGAATGAATAGGAGTTTGCTAGGGGGAAATGGCTGAGGAGTTTCCAGGTAAAGGAATCAGTATGATAAAAAAAAAAACCTAAATTGCTATTTCCCAACTAAACATGTCAGATGAGAGCATGGTCTTGACATTTGACTGCAAAGGAATCATAGGGAAAAATAATTCAGGAAATACGCATTGAAAGCAGCTTGTATTTAGAGTGCAGATCTATTTTTTAGGTGTTAATGTGTAAAGCTTTAGAAAACTGTGGTTATTGCCGTAAGGAGAAAACATATTCCTTTGATTTTTCCCGTTGAAAGAAATTGAACTTTTTTTCTAGTCTTTTGCCTGTGTCTCTCTTCCTGCTTGATCTTTTTTCTCTTTTTCATTTTCTACTTCCTCCTCCTATTTTTTTGCTGCTTTAAATAGCCATCTTCCTTCCCATATTTTGCCATTCCACTAAGCCTAAGAAATTAAAAACATGTAGACACACATGCATACACTCTCATACAGTCACATGAAGGCTCCATATGTTGAACTACATGATTATTTTCTTATTTCAAAAGCAGTACTTTCATTTGAAAGGCACTTCCAATATTTATATGAAGGGATTTTGTACAGTGATGAAAACTGAAACCTTTCCCAACTTGTTAAACATGGTTTATCATTACACCATTTAACATGTGTGAAATGTGATTCTTCTGTTTGTTTTTTTTTAAAGAAATACCAACAAATGTAGATGTTTAAATATAGCACTTCTGGCTTATGTTTGTAAGGAGCATGAGATGAGTAAAGATTTGATATAAAAATATCCATAGATGGAGCCTCCCGTATTTTCATGACCATGTATAATAAAGCTCCTTGCTCAGAAGCGTTTTTATATGACATTAAATGCCAAGATCTCACAGGGTTAGTTGTGATCTGACCTGAATGTCAAATTAGGGGCCAGAGACACAATATATAATATTTACTAAGATTTTTTACTCTCTAAATTTCTTTTAACGTTCCAATGGCATGACTCAAATAGAATTTCTTTCTCCTTTTATAAGGTACAATCATTTACTTCCAGCAGTCTCTGTGTGTTCGAGTTCAGCTTTTCTCTCTGAGCAGGCTCCACGGAAGTGCTTTAACTTATACAATTAGGTGTCAAGTTAGTAATGACTCCTGTTCTTAGAGAGTGAGAATTGTGACATCAAAGGTGATTTGTGGCATCAAAATACAACAGATTTCTTGAGCCTGAGGGAGAATTATGACCTAAAACTCAAAAGGACCAACACAGCTCCTAGTCAACCTCAGGGTAGAAGGTGAGGAAATAGTGGAAAGAAAATCAAAATCCTTTGCCTTACTATTTTTCTTTGGAAATGTGCCTGTATGAAAAGGCCCTAAGAAAAATCTTTAGATGTGAACCCCCAAGCTCCCTAAATTAGTCTTGAACATCCTCTGAGACTATCCTGAGAGTCAGGACTCAGTATTTAAGTTTCTGGTCTGTCCTAACAGCCATGTTGTCAGATGTTCTAAAAACATACATGTATGAGTCTCTATTGTTATTCAAAATTGGGTTATTAGTAGGTTCTTATAAGTGTGGAAGACAGAGCAGCCTAGAGGGTAAGAGGATTTTATATGGAGACAGCCAGCTGCAGGTCTCAGTTGAGTGGCTATGTTCCCTTGCCTAACCAATGCCTAACCCATCCAGACTCAGCTTCTTCTCCAATAAAATAGCCAATGAGGCTCTCTAAGATCCTTTTCAAGGCTAAACTTGCATCTGTGTCAGAAATAAGTTTGTTCTCACTTTTCCTTCTTTATAATCAAAAGGACAATCTCCGAAAGTTAAACTATTTCACCTTAACTTAGAACTAAATTTTGTCTTAACTTAGAACTAAATTTATTATTTTTCACAGGGCACCGCAAGATGGTTACTCAGATACAGCTTTTGATTAGGGGGCTTCTTCTGTCCACTCTTCTTGGGATTATTCCTCTGTACTATCATATCCTTTGTACTGTACAAGCATGTAGGGATATTCTGGTGGAACTCTCTTCCTTAGACACAAAAATAAACACCTGAATGGTGTTTGAGAGTCCGCTCAAACAAACAAACAAACAAACAAACAAACAACAACAAAAAGACAGACGAGGGAATGGAAAATCCGGGACAAAATTCTTCTTTGCATAACCATGATTCACATTATGAACTTCATTTTCTATGATTCTGCCTCATCTAGGAAGGTCACTCTGCAGTTCCCAGGGCTAGCCCAGGTGCTCTTGATCCTTGAGTCTGGCTGTTCAAAGTCAAAAGGACCCAGCAAGCAGGGGGAGATCTCGTGCTAACGATGCTGATTGGTATTAATCACAGCCTGCATCCACAAAACGGCAAGCAGTAAAATGAACATGCATAGGGCAACGGAGGCTATTATCATAATTCCTAATTATGACTGTTTAGAGGTCTCTCAAGAAATTATAATTAAGTTTAACATGCCAAGTGATAAAGAAAAAATATTAATCCATCGTCTGTCCTCCCCTACAGCCCGCCAATAACTCCTCTCACTTACTGAATTATCTGTAAGATCCTCTACACTTGCTCTGTTTTTCTGCAACAGGCACTGTCAAAGGCAATTTATTCCTCAGAGGACAAGGCAGTTGGCTGGGAACACCCACAGCTGCTGCACGCAGCCCAGGATTTCACTTAAAGGGCTCTTGATTACAAACCTCAAGATTGGAAAAAAAAAAAAAATCAAAACATGGTGGAGAGAGAAAACGAAGGTCCTTATGAATTAAGCATGTATAAACTAAGCATGCCCATACAAACAAATAGGGAAGAAGTGAGAGCGACAGGAGCAATGGAGAAAACCTTTGGGCATCCTGGGGAAAAGCAAAGGGTATAAAAACATTATAGACCTGGGGCAGGTGGCATGCTGCTTCTATTTTATTTTGGTTATTTATTTTAACTCTAATTCCAATACCTCGCAACAAAAATACAACAACAACAAAAAAAATGGATGAATTTGGGGTTGAAAGATCCTGAATTGCCGATTTGCTGCCTTGGCATCCATGCTGAGCACAGAAGGGCCTGCAGTCTCCTGGTGTCCTCAGGACCCTAATTCCCCACCTGAAGGGCAGCGGATTCAGAGAAGCAGTCATCCCATCCTTCTCCAGCCACGGTCATTCTAAAGCAGTCTCTCCAGGTGCAGCATCAAAGAGGTATATGAGACATGACTTACCCCAGGTTACCTCTGGAAAAGGATACCCAAGGCTGTCAACCACTACTCCAAGACCTCACCAGTGGATGAGAAATCAGACTACAGATTTGATTCTGTCTTGGACCCAACCCCCATCCAAGATCAGAAACTGATCTTCCTGAGACTAAGGCTGCCTTACAGTCAGTCTAGAGACCCCACGGTTGCTCCTCAGTTTACTACTCTTTCAATTTAAGCTACACTGACCCAGAATAAAATGTCAGACATGATAAGTCAAAATACTCAGTTCATTTTCCTCTGTAGGTTGCCCCTCCTTACTCTGGGGATCAGGCCCTGCTGACCCTCAGTGATGAGGGAAGAACCCAGGAGAGAAAGCCAAGAACAGAGGAAACAGTGAATCAGTCTCCGAAATCCAGGGCATAAGTCATCTGGGAGAAGGATGCTTTGCTTACATTTGGAGAGAGATTTTCTTGGAATTAAAAAATAGCGGATGTGAAAAGCAAACCAAACCCTCTACAAGGAAGAACAGCCTTCATACTCTATCTGTATTCAAAAAGAAAACTGTTTTCTGAAGGTGAAAGCAAATGCCAGAAGTGAATTCTGGAGAATTAATGACTGGATATTTAGAAGGATGACAGGGGACCTTGAGACTTCTCAGGAGCTAGAGGTCAGCTGCAATCACAGAGGACAATATTGTGACCTGTACAGGGCAACAAATCTTAAACCTGCACACATAACAAGAATGCCAACCCTGTGGTAGGCAAAAGGAACTCCAAAGAAACTGTGTTTCCCTATCCTTCAGTTTGACTAGACTTTCTGAGTTAGGATCTTTTATCTCTGAAGGAAGAATTTAACTGAGCATTTTAGGAATTCAGATATGAAGAAGAACAAATAGAATAAACCTTTTTCCCAGATGTATCTCCACTGATTAATAAAAGGGACCAAGATGGTAGAAGAGGCGGGTGCTGAAAGTATTGATATTTTCCTGATTTGTATAAAGACATGAAACTTTCATGAATGACCACCCTCACTAGTTAACTTCATAGAAAATTGATTGCTGTAAAGAAGTACAATATTTCACTCAAAAAGGAGTCATGTGATGAAAAAGAATGGTTCTGGGCATTGTTTGAGAACTTCAAGAAGTGAGATTTTCCCACCGATGGATTTATTTAACAGAGGAACTCACCAGAACTTTTTGTCACCCTTTCCTATACTTATCAATGTCACTGTAATAATGCATTTTAAGACTTTCTATAAGAATGCAGAGTCCAGGATGCACATTCCATTAAGATGAAATTTGGTTTAAAAATTGTATCCAGATTTCTTTTCATAAGAGCTGAACATCATTTAGCTTCTTGACACATGGAGCCAAATGTCAGAGGCCAGATAAAACAGGTGAAAGCCTGAATGAGGGTTGTGGAATAAAACAGAGAGGAGAAGGGCCAGTCCAGCAGGGTATTTGGGAACTAGAATTAACAAGTTGTGGTGACAGATTAGATGTTAAAGATACAGGGACAGGTTGAGCAAAGTGAAGATGTCTAGGGAATTCCTAAGTGATCAAGTAAATGGGAGTCTTTCATCCTCTCCAATCATATTCACTCTTCTAAGAAGAAATATTAGAAAAGTAAATTTTGTGGACTAGAGAATGATTTCTGGTTCCTGTTTATGTTGCTTGAGGTACTTGTAGAACAAATTGATGAAAATGTCTAATAGGAAGCTGGAAATGGATCTGGAGACCCTGAGAGTGATCTGGTTTGGCAATTTGGATTTGAGGCTCATTTGCATTATGGTGATATTTGAGATCCAGGAAGAAGATGTTAAGAGGAAAAAAAAAAAAGGCTGTGGTCAAGGGGGTAGGGGAACCAGACAGGGCCATCAGGAACACAAGCACTTTATAAGCAACCAAAGGAAGTAAAGCTCTAAAGGTGAATGAAGGAAGAGGACAATCTAATGTCACAGAAGCCAAAGGAAAAGGAGGTAGAATCATTTCTAAGAGGTATTGTTCCAAGTCTTCTGGACCCTATAATCAGATATAAACACTGAGAACAGTATTAAATGGGAAAGAGAGGAGTCCAAAAGGACAAGGAGTTACGCGTTTCTAACTTTATTACAGTATGTGTGATAGGGAAGGTTGTTATGAGTGAAATATAAATATCTGTAAGTTGGGGCTTTTTTAGCACCAGCTGGTGGGAACCACCTGTCCTCCCCTAAGTCCTAGTCACCTTCCGCTATTTATGCTACTGTGTGACAACCAGACTGGGAGTGAGGATGCTGGGCCAAAAGCAAGTGGGCCAGCCTCCCAAGCCAGTGCCATCCAGAACAAAACTGGGTAATAAGTGAACTTGTCCTTCACGTCCCCTTCTACATCCTTTCTCTATATGTGACATTCCCTCTCTTACCCCTAAAGAACTCATGGGATGCATGAGTGAACCCAGTTTAAGGTGGTACTTCAGCCAATGGTGAGCTGAGGAAGAAGGGCTTGGCTTGCAGTACAATGAAGTGTTCTGGAAATCTCTCACATCCCCTCAGGCTATCCGCTTTCTGGTCTTGGTTGTGGCTATAGCCCGTGGCCCTTAATATTCTGACCACCACCCAGAGAACCTTTTCTCCTTCCTGTTCCCTCCTGCCTGCTTTCCATCTCTTCGTTATCCACTTAAACTTGCCGAGCAAATACCTTAGAGTCCTCACAAGTACACCTGGTACTTTAGTTCACAAGGGCCTCTGGGAGACTAAAGAGAATTCTGCATACAATGAAAATAGAGTGATTGGGATAAAAACTACTGTGAGGTTGTAGGGACCAAAAGTCAGCAGGACTGGGTAAATGGGCTTCGGTGATGCTGGGGAAAGGGGTGCGGGCTAGAGAGTTAAAGAATAAAAAAGGAATCAGTGGTGATTCTGAAGCATTTGAAGCAAGAGGTGTGTAGGCTCAGGTCTTGTTTATACTTTTGGGAGAACTATCACTAGAAAGGCACCAGATTATTATATGTTAACTATATGCTTAGCAGAGTGGGGGTAAGACATAAGTGAATTCCTCTTATATAGTAAGGAAAGTGATTTAGTCTCATTATAAAAGGGAAAAAAAGGCAACATGATGTAAAAATGAATCATTTGGACATTCAATCGTTTTACCAGCAATAGGGTACTTTCCAAACATCTGCAGAGGGAAGCCACTCTTCAATTAACTTCTCTTCAGTACTATGAAATGTCTTACTTCCCCCATTTCCTTTCCATGGGTTAAACTGTTGAAAGGGGAAGTAGAAGGAGTATAATATTGCTAGGCAAGCTGGGAGACACTTGCTACAGTAGGTGTGGGGAACTGACGCACCAAATTTTGTTTTGGCCCTGCTTTATAGACTTTATACTCTCTCCTGCAGTGGAGGGCATACCACGTATCTCCTCATCCCACTACACTCTTCAGCCTCTCCATAAATTAACCCTCTTGTTTGTCTGTTTCAAAGGATAAAGGTCAGAGTAAAGAGAACCTACTGAGACTCTCTGCCTGATCCCAAAATCAACAATGCACATATGACCTTCAGCAATCCAGCCCTGTTATTGCAACCGGAGTCTAGGATTCCAGCCTACTTGGAGTAATTTCCACCTAAAGTAAACTTCGAGTTTACCTGAAAAATAATTTAAGCCTGCACCACAGTAAGGCGTTCTACAAAGGCTCTGAGTCCCAGAGGCGGCAAGTACCCCCAGATTGCCTTGCTCCTCCAGAAACATTAGCCTATTGCTCGGATGTTGGCTCCTTCCACTACAACTGCATGTAACCCTCCCTTCAAAGCCAACTATTAAAAAGCCTCATCCATATTAACCAGCTCCCCTTGGAAGGCGTTAATTAGAAAAACACATAATGATACCTGTTTGCTGAAGACAATACCTTCCACCACAGCAGAAGTGACACAACAGACCTGTGACTGTGAGCCCAGATTCCAAGTGCCTTAGTTATCCCAAGTCACAGGCACCTGACCTCAGGAGAAGCAGTCACATCCCTGTTCTGCGGTTGGGTACTGTGTGACTCTGGATAATACTTCTCTGTGCTGCAGATCTGCCCCCAGAAATAGGAGGGATAACACACTTTCTGCATTCATCTCAGGTCAGGCATTGTGACTAGAGTCCCCAACCCCGCTGACACTCTGTGTTCCAGGAACTGTGGTTCACCTTTCAGCTGTACTACCAAGCCAACAGGTCTACAGATCTAACCGTGGGGGATTGCTGTAAATTCTGCTCTATTCCAGCCACTAGAGGGCAACAGAGTCACACGCACTCCGTGGGCTCTGTTTCCATCACTTGAGAGAGGAGTAAATTGTACACAAATACACTGCCATGTTCCTAAAATTGAAGGCTACGGTAATTATCCATGAAAATGAGGAACGCAGGGTCTGATACTCTGTAAGGTTTTCTAGGCTCTGCGTTATCTTGTCAACTTGTCTATTCAAGCTGGCCCACAGCTGTGAGCCGGTGACCTTTTGAGTTCTGCATCTTGAAGAGTGAGTTTTAAAGTCCTCCTGTTTCTAATTCTACTGAAGCTGACAGCAGTAACTCACCACCCATGTTTCTCTGAGATGGCAACAACCTGCCAAGAGAGATCAACCATGACCACCCCCTGCATCCCCTTGAAAAGACTTAGAGAGAAGGGAAAAATACAGAGTTGAGGTGGGGCAGTGGTGGCAAAGGAGAGGCAGCCCTGAGCAAAATGGAAGTACGAAAAGCTACCTCTGATCCATAATTTCACAGTTGGAAAGGCCCTCGGAGTAAGGCCCTGAGATGGCTTGTCCAAGGTCACAGCCATTTAATGATAGAGCCAGGCCTAGGTCTGAGGTCTCCTAAGTCCCTTACATACCTTTTCTGCTATCCCACAGAGCCTCTGTGATGCCCTTTGTGGAACACAAGATGGGGATAGAGGTAGAAACTGGAGAAACTGCTATCACCAGGTCCTTTGCAATCAGATCCAGATGCTCCCCAAAATAGCAAAGGGATTTGGGGTCATGTAAAAGATATTAACCAATGACATAAAGGGAAAGTTTATAGTTCTATCCCCTGTTAGCCAATAAATACAGACACTTAGGCAAAGAAATGTAACTTAAATTTAGAACTCCATATCCAAAGCATGGAGTTAGAGTTTCTTTAGTTTCGGTAATCACATCATAATACTTTAAGATAAGACTAAGACAATGCTACTTCTTACTTCCTGGAAGAAATAGCATCTTATTTTAATTATAGAAATATCAATTTCCTTCTAAAGGAATTTCAGGTATCAGTGGACAGTTTGGGTAGACATTTTACATGGGGGAACCTGAACTCAAACCACTAAGCTAATTTTTACTCTGCCCTCCCATAAGGCTAAGCCTGCATTTATTACAGCATCCCAGACCTCCACATGCCCCAAAAAACATGCTTCAGCAAGATTCTGCTCTCAGTTTCTTTTCTGTACTTTTCAGGGTAAAAAAATAACATAAGAGGACATCCTCAAGATATCCTACCTGTTGACCTGAAATCTGAGTTTTCCTAGCTTCCTTTGTCCTGCCCAATGTCAAACCATAGTAACATTTTTCTGCCTCTCTCTCATTGCTATTTGATCTTCAGCACCCACCACTTGCGCTATTTTCTCTTCATTTCCATTAATTAATTATTCTGTTTAGACTGAACCTTCAGAGCTTCTGTGCAGAGGTGGGGAGAGGGCGGCAACATTATTAATGAAGTTATTTTATCATAATGTTGCTTGTAAAATTAATAATGAAACAAGGACATGAACAAAGGATATTGGGTAACTGGATAAAAAGCCATGCGTCCCATCTCACTTTCGTCATTCCCAGGTGTCCACTTCTTCCTGAGCATCCTCTTGAGGTCCCTTCCAGCCCACTCGACGGCTCTTTAGAACCATAATGTACAGAACTCTAACAATTCAGCAAATTAGTGTTGTCAGGGCCAGAAAAAAGACCATTTCCATTTATTAGAAGTATAAGGATTACTAATAAGACATTTATATGGTTCTTCTGTGAAAGCACAATGTTACGTCTATTCTCACAGAACTCTCACAACAAACCTGAGAACTGGCTAGAGGGGGTCTGATCACCTTCGTTGCATAAATGGGGAAATCACAGCACAGAGGGTTAAATAATGTCTCCCACAGGCCACAGGGCTGATGCAGTGCAGTACCAGGCTCTGCCCCCCAGGACTGAGCTGCCCCAAGTTCAAACTCTTCATCCCCTCTAGAGGTCAACAGTTTAACTAGCACAGAGCTGGGCAAGAAGCAACATGCTGGAAAGACTCTCAAGTTTCCATTTTTCTTTTCGTTCTGTATCTGTAGACATGCGGCAGTCACCCCCAGGGCAGCAATAGAAGTAAGAGAGAAGTAGGCAGAGAGCAGTTAGAACTGTAAGACTTTAACCCAGGGTTTCTCAGTCTCAGCACTCTTAGCATTTGGGGCAGATAAATCTTTGTTGTGGGGCTGCTCTGTGCATTGTAGGCTGTTCAGCAGCACCCCCCACCTCTACCCACTGGATGCCAGTAGCAGTCCCCACCCGCTTACCCGTTATGACAACCAAAAATGTCTAATGCCTCTAGTCCTTGCCTGGGTGCCAAAATTACTGCCCTTGTTTAGCTGAGGGTATTATAATATTTAACCTGTCAATCTCTCTCTCTCTCTCTCTCTCTCTCTCTCTCCTCTCTTCCTCTCTCTCTCTCCCTTTCTTACTTCTCCCTATTGCCAGATTAACAATTTGGGGAGCATTATCTGTTCTCTCTGAGCCTCAGTTTCCTCAACTGTCAAATAGGGAATATACTATCTGCCTTCTAGGGTTTTTATGGGGATTAAATAAGATGACATATCTAGAGGCTAAGTACAGTGTCTGGGTGAAAGCAAGCATTCCATATGCACAGACAGTATATTGTGAAGAAAGGCTTTGGCCTAAGGGTGGGTAACTGAGAATGATCACCATGTTTAGGGAGAGTGGGCTCCAGCTGCCCTTTCAGGCCACCTGCCCACACAGCGCGGCCGGGGCCCTTCTCAGTGCCCCAGCTGTATTGAGGGATAACCTCACTTCTGTGAGTACATAGGGTTGTAGGGGCCCCTTAAAGCTCTACTTCTGCTCAGAAGGCAGAACAGAAACTGTCAATAACTGCTGGAAAGCGTATCCTTGGATGGCCAACCCTAAAACTTAACATTCTTACTACTTCTCATGGCCTACAAGCCCTGTGAGTTCTGTCCACCGCCCCTTTTGCTGTCCTTTCCACCCAGCTTACTGCTCTTTCTGTTTCTAGGATCTCCAGGCTCATCTGGATTCAGGGCTTTTGCCCCTACAGCTCGCTCTGCTTGGAATACTTTGTTTGTTTTCCCTAGAACTTCTCCTGACCTCTCCTTGAACGCCTTCTCTTAAGAGACACCATCCCTGACCACCAAACCGAAGTAGCCTCAAACCCATCACCCTCTATCTCATTATCTTCTTCCGTTTTCTTCTTAGCTCTCTGAAGGGTTTCCTATGGTACTGCGTTTTATATGCTCACTTGCTCTTTGCCTGGATCTCCCTTTAAAATGTTTGCTCTGTTTACCGCTGTAGCCAGAACACCTACAATTTTGTCAGACCCATAGAAAGTAAATCCATAAATATTCACTGAATAAATGCATAAATGACCTCCTCAAGGCCAAGTCCCACATCCTGTAACTCCCATGGCCCCTGACAGTGGCAGACAGTAGGTGCTCAATTACTACTTTTTAAATTGACCTGAAGGACTTGCTGAGCACCTACTATGACCCCCGGAACCTGCTAACCCTCAGAAGGGTTTTCCTGAGTGACCAGCTCCGTCCTAAGGCAGGGTCCATTTAACCTCCTCAAATCCTCAAGGCTAAAATTGCCACTGTACTTAGTAGGAAGTAGGCTGTAATGAGGAGGTTAGATGTGAACTCCAGGCCCCACTATGAACTTAAAATTGCACTGAAGAAGGACCCCTGGGGAGGTCTACTTCATTAAAGGAATTAAACTAACGGTTACCCTAGAAACCATCCTGGTCCTCAGCAGAACTGACTCATCATTACCACTCATTATTACCTGGGTAGGTGATCTTGGGGTCCAAACCCTCATTTTCAGAATCCTGTGCCCTCCCACTGAGAGGCTCCTCCTTTAAGCAGAGGTCAGAACTGTAGTGTCATTCAGGGGGGTTATGGGGAGAGAATAGTAATGACAACACAGAATCCTGCCATCTGGTCACAGCCCGCAGATCCTACCCTGTGAGCTGGCTGGCCATATGAGGTCGGCAGAACCCCTCAGAGACCTTGTCCTTTGGATGGCTGGCAGGCAACTCAGCCTTGCCAAGGAGGCACGCCCTCAATGCTGGTTCTGCTGCTTCCACATTTAGACTGCATTGCATTACCTCACTGCCAGCCAATCGGCACCTCCCAAGGCTCAGCACACGTTCTCCCCTTTGCCACAGACATTGCCTCATGCCACTCTCTGCTCCTGGAGCGTGTGGCTCTGTATGCTGAGGGCCTGCTCTGGGGTGAAGGGGAGAGGTATGGGGGAAGTGGTAGAAGAAGCAAGCGGGTCATCAGAGCTACAAGCGCCAGCAGCTTCTTCTCTCTGAGTTCTCTTACACCCTGCAAACAATTCTAGCATCACAAGAATGCATTATTCCACATGCCCTTTCATTTGGGGTTTGGGGAGGCAAAAGGATTCAGAAGGGATGATGATTTGGGCAACCTTAGAAGAATCTAAATCACCCTCACAGCCACCAGGTTAGCTTCCTGGTGAGATCAGTGGTCTGTGAAACCACTTTAAACCAGACCCCTGCCAGCTCTGCACTGGGTAAGGACATCTGTTTCTCTACCCCCTGCCTCGACCCCTGGCTCACCCCTACCAAGGACTAAATTATGCAACTCACATCTCCACTGACAAAGCAGAAGTGCAGAGACTAACGTTTGAGGTAATCAGCAATCCTCTCATGATAAAGACATTGCCCAGTTGGTCTAGGTAAGGACAAGACCCTACTTGGATCTTCGGTTAGACATCAGCAAGGTAGCCTGGGGCTGGATAACTGGGTGGCCACAGGTCTGCCCAGCCCATGCCTGGGAGGGCTGACTCCCAGTGAGAACAGAGCCCAGGAAGGGGCGGGGGGGGGGGGCTCTCAGCCTGCCAGAAGAGGGGCCCACCCTGTGCCTCAGGCAGCTCCTGGCTGTCCCAGCAGGTCTTCTCAGAAGGCCCCATACTTCATTCTAATGGGGGACTTTCAAAGAATGATGGTTTATCTTCATGTGGTCTCACTTCAAAGAGAGTTTTTCCTCCAGGTAGACCCAGAGATGTTCATCTATCTTTAAATAGAGAAAAGGGAGGGGGGCTTAGGGGACAAAATAGGAAACCATTATAAATCTTCTCAGGGTATTCAATATTTTACACAAACACAGCTCTCCAGCAGCAATAATGGTTCCACAGCCATGCCGCGTGCATGTATTGTTAATAGCTTTCCATGCACCAAGGAGGAAAGTGTGGTCAGGGAGCACGGAGGAGAAATACTAATGAGGAGGGAAATCAGATGATTCAAGACTCCCTCCATTGAATGCCAATGCCTACAAATAAAAGGTGAGGGGTGAGGGGTACGCTTCCTGCGATGACGTCAGACTTCCCCCTCCCATGGAGGTTTTCCTCTTCACTGTTCAGGCCAAGAGCACACACACACACCCAGCAGAACACATGGGTCCCACCAGAGATTAACGGTCATGGCTCCATTGGCCCTGGGAAGGGAATTGCATGCTCAGATACCATCTTGTCCAGTTATCTAGTCCCAATATTACACACCAAGCTCAGAAGAGGGGTATCACAAACACATCCCTCAGAAAAATGGTTATGTTATAGTAGAACAATGGGCCTATTATATTCAGAACAGACTGTGAACATTAAGCCAATCTGCAATATTTAGAGTGCTAATGAAATTTTATGGAGGCAAAGAGGTGATGGATTTGGAAAGTCAAAAAGGTCATTGATTTTGGTGTCATCCTTGGACAATCAAGGTGTTTTCTTAGCTTTTCAGCCCTCATCAAGGCACAAACACATGTTTTTTCTTAGTATAGTGACAATGCCAACTGCAAGTGATTCTTTAAGGAGGGAAGAGGGCAGAGAATGAGTTTTGGGGAGCAGAAGTCATGTGATGATGTCTCCTTGAATCACCTCTCGTGCCCAGAGTTACTGTCTGGGGACCTCTTCTTTTGCGCCAGGCCAAAGTCTCAATAGCTAATAGTGCATATGAGCTGGGCACTTTAAAAAGAAATCACTTGCCATCATTTCCTTAAAAAGCAACAAGAATTTTTAAAAAATGGTGCAGTCAGAAGAAAAGCTTCAGCCGCACTTTGCAAAGCTGATTTATTTTCAGCCTTTTTAAAAATTTTCATTTATTACCTAAAGGATAATGCATACATTTTCAAATCCTGGTTAAAAAAAGAAACCCATTACATAACTGTAATGGGCCCGGCAGCTATTGTTGTCGTGAACAAACTGGACATCTCGTCTGAGAGAAACGTATTCAGAGGTCTGAGGCCTAAGCATTCTTTAGGATGATTCAGTGAACCAGCTTCCTAGACAGGAGAATTCTAGAGGTCAGAAAGTATGAATGTAAGCATCTGATAGAGAAGAGAGGAAAGCTACTTCTGAACCCCCAAGAGGTACACAGAGCCATCAAAAGAATGGTGAATGGGCAGAGGGGTGTTAGGTCACCATCTCTTCCTCCCTTTTCTTTGAGACCATACAACACAATAGAATCTAGCCTCAACTCTTAAAGGCACTGGCAGAAGCAGGTAATGATGAACTAAGCAAATTCCATGCCGCCCACCCATTGGCACAACTTCCAGGCACACCATACTACTCTAAGGAGGAACGAGGTAGAGGTCTAAAGTCTTTCTAGGAATGTAATAGGAACACTGCATTTTAGAACTGGAAAGAATCTAGTCCATTTCCTTCTTGCCACATGTCATGGATTGAATTGTGCCCCCCACACACACACATACACACCAAAAAGTCATGTTCAGGTCTAACTCGGGGTCCTATGAATATAAACTTATTTGTAAATAGGATCTTTAAAGATGTTTTAGTTAAGATGAGGTCAAGCTGGAAAAGTGTGGACTTATATGACTGGTGTCCTCAAGAGGAGAACAGAAGTGGTACACTGACAGAGAGACAGAGAGAGAAACATGGCCATGCGATAGTAGAATAGATTGAGCTATGGATTTCTGGCAAGCCACAGCCAAAACCCTATAGAGTTCAGAGGAAATATGGCCCACTGTCACCTTGATTTCAGACTTATGGCCTCTGGAAACAATAAATTCCTGTTATTTAAGCCAACAAATCGGTGGTGCATTGTTACAGCAACCCTGGCAAACTAAGACTCTGCTGTTGAGGAAATAATGGGTCTTAGTAGTGTTTGACTTAACCAGGTCCACCCACAGGGCTGAGCTAGGTCTAGAATTCAGGTCTACTACTTCTTATTCCAACTGTCACCTACACCCTTGCCATTCAAAACAAGGTCCGCAGTCCAGCAGCAGACAGCACTTGGAAGGTGATTAAATACACAGAGTCTAGGGCCCTACCCCACACCTACTGAGTCAAAATTTACATTTTAACAAGATCCCCAGAAGTTTCATAGTTACATTAAAGTTGGAGAAGCACTGCCCTAGTACCCACTGTCCCAGGCACATAGACAGGTGCAAGCTTCTCAGCAGGGAATTTCTGCTCACCATAGCAACTGATCACTCCACTCCTTACTGCTTCTCTGCTCTGAATTGACCTCTTAAATGCTGTGGATTCTGAAAGGACACAGTTACTGCCACTGAAAACAAACCTCTTCCTGCTGATGAGCAGATCTCCCATATCACCAATGCATGAGCCAATTAAGCCCACAGAACACATCA
The DNA here is from genome assembly GCA_004026745.1 of Myrmecophaga tridactyla. NCBI lineage: Eukaryota > Metazoa > Chordata > Mammalia > Pilosa > Myrmecophagidae > Myrmecophaga > Myrmecophaga tridactyla. Next base: position 24,873 of record PVIY010021768.1, read on the forward strand.
CTGTCCTCTCACCTGTTTTTTTTCTTGTATAAAAGCATTTATTTCTCCAGTGGTGGTCACTATCTACCATTTTGTTCCATCCTCTATTTTCAAACAATTGCAATTCACTATACTTAGAGGAAATAAGCTTATCCTCCTTTCCCAGACCCATGCAAGCTCTCCTTTCTGTTCTTACGTGTTATAAGCTCTTTCCTCCCAAAGAGGAAAACATTTAACTTCCCTTTAGAAATGGTCAGGCTTTTGGTCCCAAGCCTCCACTCCTTGATAAAGGAAATGTTTCCACATCCAAAAATGCTTTTAAAAGGTACTCCTTGGAACATCCAGTCATTACATAAGAAATCGGTCTGCTCCCAATTCCCTCAACTAATTTTCTAGGACCTTGGAGCATAAACGGACTGATTCCATAGACTGAAAATTATAGGTGAGGAAAGCTGCAGACTGGACCAAAAGAGAGATCTACATTTCCAAAGGCCCCATTTTGGGGAATATACCAGGATATAAACATCTGACTGGTGTGACTCCTTTAGGAGAACTGGTCTGTCCCTATACCACAAAGAGCCCCAGGAAACAGCAAGGATTCCTCCTAAACCCTGTCAGGAGATCCTTCACAGTCTCCATCCTGAACCATTCACCAAACTCCCATATCCCTTCACTTCCAGCCTTGATTTTTGCCCTAACTTTGACCTTCCTTCTTCCCTTGGATGAAGAGCTCAGTACCCATTGTCAGGTATTGAGTACACTCAGTTCTTCCATCTGGTTCTGCTGCTTTGGGCTGCCCTGGAGCAACCCTCTGTTGCACACAATTCTTTGTCTCGGTACCAAGGAGATTGCTGACCCCATGTATGTCCGGGCTCAACAGTGAAGGCAGGATTTACACTGCCCTCATGGAACTGACAGCCCAGCAGTGTAGACAAGACAAACGCATTCAGAATACATTTAACTAACCAGGCAACAGATGATAAGAGCCAAAAAAAAAATCTCAGGCACTAAATGTTACAGGAAGCCAGAGGTGGAAGGGGGTCACTGAAGACTGTAGCCCTTTATGATTTCATGGGGAAGGTCAGACAAACTGGATTTTAAAGACAGACAGGATTGGGATAGACCAAAAAGAGGAAAAATGAGCTGGATTAGTCTTTCCTAAGCTTCTTTTAGGAGGGTAGAATTCCATGCAAATCTCCTTATATGACCTTCAGGAACAAAATATGTACACCTCTTCTCATAGGGAGAGGGTGGTATCCAAACTAGATTCAAGCAAAGGGAGAAGCCTGTTTTGAAGAGCAGTTGTCCTGTGGGAGCTCAGTGGTAGTGTGCTCCTTAGGGCATCCTGAATCTGCATATTCCCTGGGAATATACACTCTGCCTAACCGAGACTCCTGGTTGGCAGGCTATATCAAGAGATTCCAGTCCCCTCCCAGAACCTGCAGGCACCAAGCAGGCATGTTGTCTAAGTACTTGGCATCACCTACATCTCAGAATACACCAGATTCCCACAAGGAAAGAATAGCCAAAACACTGCATTACATGTACTCTTGTGCCTTCCACAGCCATAATATGGGTTCTGTGTGGGATTGTAATTGGGTGCTGTTGCCTTTCCCTCTGACATTTTCTATGGTGAATACTAGCTTTATTTTATACTCATGTTGGCTGGGCATTCTCTGAAATATGACAAAAAATAAGCACAGGGTGGGCCACAGTGGCTCAGCAGGCAGAGTTCTTGCCTGTCATGTCGGAGACCTGGCTTCCGTTCCCAGTACACACCCATGCAAAAAAAGAAAAAGAAAAAAACACAATCCCAAAGTCTCTTGAGCCAAAGCAGCTGGATATGGGATGGAAGGGGGAGGTGGAATAAAGAAGCAATTTCTAGACCTCTAGGCCTACGTGAAGCCAAAAAGCCTTGGATGCTCCCTTAATGATGCTTCAGGCATGCATTGGGTTGCGCTTCTGCTGGCACTATTTATTCCTATTCTTGTTATATTTCTGCCAGGAGGTAGGAGCAGGCATTATCACCCCCATGTATAATGTTGCAGCTCAAGACCCAAAAAGGCCAAGTGATTTGCCTTATACCATACAGTCACTTAGGATCAGAATCAAGCCTAGAACCCAGGGTTCATCTCAGCCCATGCACTCTCCCCCAAACTGCACTAGGAACCACAGGGAACAGAACAGTGGACAAGGACACCTCACATTTAGTTATTACCTTTACTCCAAAGAGTAAATTACTTGTGAATGGATGACATTGGTTATGAATTATATCTTTTAGGAAAATGCATATTTCAGCAACAAAGATATGTATAAAAGGTAGGAAAGTCTAATATGAGACATTATTGAGCAAAGAGTATAGCACAACAATGCTTCTTTTATCCAAAAACTCAACTATTGATTGATTACATGATCAGAAGTAAATCAGACTTCTCAGTAATGCACCTGAGAAGTCAAACTCGATGCTACAAAATTCAAGTGTAAAAGCTTATATTTTATATTTATAAAAGTATGCTTTCAAAGGGTACACGGGTGGTTCATTGGAAGAATGCTTGCCTTCCATGCAGGAGACCTGGGTTCGATTCCTGGGCCATGAACCCAAAAACAAAAACAAAAAATTAAAAAAAAAAAAAGAAAGTATGCTTTCAGCAATTGTAACAAATATACCACACCAATGCAAGTTGCTAATTATAGGATGGTATATGGGAATTCTGTATGTGATGCTTGATGCACTGGAAACAAATTTCTCTAATAAAAATTTTAAAAATTTTTAAAAATTTAAAGTTTATACATAAATAAATTCCCTCAGCCTCTCAATTGGATATTTACTCTTATCTTTTGCTTATTTATTCTTACTTTGCACACATCAGGCCATCTTAGCTATTTCAGTTCCTGTACAAAATCAAGTTAAAAATAATAAAACAAAAGTTAGAGATGTACAGATAGATGAAATCTTGAAAATTTTTCTTGGCAGGAGCTTCTAATTGTCCAAATGGGAATCTTTTAAAATAATCTTTAGAGGAGTGTTTCTCAAGTGTTAGCAAGACCAGAGTCACCTGTAAGAGTTATTAAACTCAGTGGCTGATTCAACTCATTTAACCTTTACAATAACCCTATGCTATTACCATCCCATATTCCATGATGGGTGGAGGTGGGTCATCAAATGCTGCTGAGTCCAGGGGTTGGGCATGCTGAGGATTTGCTTTTCTAATGCGTTTCCATGTGGAGCTGATGCTGTTGGTCCATAGGTCAGACTTCGAGAACCTCTGCTTTAGAGACAAACCAGGAAAATAACAACACTAGGAAGACAGGGGCAAATAACAGATGTGAAAGCAAGTGAGTGGGAGAGGCCAAATCCTCCTTCATGACCTTTCTAAAAGGACAAACAGTCTTGTGGGCTCCTGGGAATATTTGCCCAGAGGGTACCATAAGTGAAGCTGCTGCACTGAATGCCAAACCCTGTACCTGGATGCAAAGTATGTATTTCCCTACCCAAGTGCTGGTCCCATGATCTCCCCTTTTCAAGCTTCTCATCCAAAGCACTTCCTAGGAGCAAATGTCCTGGGCCCAGGTGGGATATCAGGATCCTTCTCCAGGACGTGCTGTACAATTTCTCAGGCGAGCGCTGCCAGCCAATGTTGTCACAGGCTCTGCCCCACAGGAGCCCATAAAATCCTGATACACGGACTGTGTTGACATTAGTAATCTCATAAAGATGGATTTGCCATTTGCTCAAAAGCTTTCAGTAAAGACTATTTGTCAAAGATAGGAGGTAAAAGCAGATGCTGGCAGGTCAGAGCTCTCCTTCAAGGTCCTCTTGGGGATGGGGTGTACAGGGTGGGGGTTGAGAGGTCAGGCTCACCTTCCTCCCTCTTTCTCTGGGTCCCAAGCACAGGTCATGGGGACATCACAAGGGGGATGGAGGCAGTCATCAAACAACCCGCATCTTGTCTCTAGTGCAGAGCCTGCAACGAGGATCGCAGGCTAAGCAAGTAGAATAGGTGCTACGAGAACATTTACTGAGCACTTACTGTATGCCAGGTGCAGCTATAACTATTTTACATGGATTATCTCATTTAACCTCCACCATAATTCTATGCTACTGTTGCCCTCACAGGTGAAGTTACTTGCCCAATGTCACGCATCTAAGGCTGTTGATTGAAACCCTTGCACCACCTGACTTCCAATGCAGACCTCTATTTTGAGGATCCTCCTACCTCTCTGGCTACTCCTTCTCAGTCTTCTTTGCTGGATCCCCCTTAGGTCCCTGATCTTTATATTTGGGTTGACAAATACTGTCTGTAAAAGCCAGATGATAAATATTTTTGGCTTTGTAGTCAGTACAGTTTTTGAGTATAATACAGTTGAGTCACAAATACTCAACTCTGCCATGGTAGGTCAAAGCCGTTGTAGATGATGCACAAATGAATAAGAATAGCTGTATTCCAATAAAACTTTACTTATGAGAAGAGATAACAATCCACCTGTTGTCTGCCAACACCTGCTCTAAATTATAGTGTCCTCAGGGATCAGACCCTCAGCCTTTTCTCTAACTATGCCCAAGCTCAATTCCCATGTGCTCTCATCCAGTCTCACGCCTCTAACACATATACACTACTGACTCCCACATTTAGCCTGGCTTCACTCTCAACTGTCTTACACACACACAACACACACACAGATCTTTCATGTCTCCGCTTCGCTACCTCATAGACAATGATACTTAGTAAGTCCAAAACAGAACCCCTAATGTCCAACCCCCTCCCTATACCTCCTCTCATAGCCTTTCCCCTGTCAGTAAATGACAACCCCATCATTCCAGGTGCTCAGGCCCAAAACTGTGACAACATCCTTGGTGTCACCCTTGTCCCTCTCTTTCTCCTATACCCCAGATTCAATCATCAATGAATTCAGTCAAGATTACCTTCAAATATTTCCAGGATCAGACACTTCGTTTCCACCTCTCTCACCACTAACACCATGGTCCCAGCCAATATCTTCACCACCTATATGATGACAATAGTCTGCTAACTAGTCTCCCTTGTCCCATGTCTATTTTCCACATGCAACCAGAGCTTCCTGCCTTTTATAATGTCAATTGAGACTATCACCTTGCTCACATTCCTCCCTGGCCTGATCTCACTCCCAGGTCCTCTATGATTTGGCCCCCTTAATGTACAGATCCCATCTTCACTCTCGGCCTTGCTTTCTCTGCCCACACTGGCCCCTTTGGGTGCCTTCGACTCAACAAGCACAGTCCCATTTCAGGGCCTTTGCACTGGCTGTCTGCTCTGCCCAACACCATCTACCCTGATATCCTTCTGGTTCATTCCCAGTGTCTCAGGTTTCAGCTAGAATACAGCCTCAATATTGGGGCATTTCCTAAACTTCTGTATAAATTAATTAGTCCCCTCCTGATCCCCCTTACCCTATCTTATCTTTTTTTCCATAGCTTCTATCACTACCTCATAATGTATTTATTTCCTTTTTTGTCTGTCATCTCTGAACAGTGTCAGCTTCATGAGAACTGGGGCTTTGTCTGTTTTGCTCACTACAAGAATCCCTGAACCTAGAGCAGTGCTTGTTACAGAGTAAGCATTCACCTTTTTTTCTTTTGCTTTTTTTTTTTTTGGCATGGGCAGGCTCTAGGAATAGAACCCAGGTCTCTGGCATGGCAAGTGAGAACTCTGCCACTGAGCCACTGTTGCACTGCCCAGCATTCGGCATTTTTTAAAAAAAAACAAATAAATGAACGTACAAAACATTTAAAAATACAAAGAATCATTATCTCTTTTAATTCTGCAACCACTCTGTCAAGTAGGCAAATTTTAAATTCCAAGTTACTGGAACTGAGGTTTAGAGAGGTAGAAGGACTTGCTGAAAGTAACAAGTCAGAGCTGAGTTGACACTAGAACATGGTCCTTCTGATTGAAGGTCCAATCTGCTGCATACACAATATAAAATATATAAATGTCCTCACTATGAATGCTTCCAGGGAGGAGGCTGTTATGTTACAAAGTTATTTTCATATCTTAGCAGATGACTCCCAAAGCAGTGCTTATCAATTTATTCCTCCAGTGCTTGTCCCCATCACAAAGAATGAGATTACATGCCATTTGATGCTGGTTGAGAACAAGAGAGGTGAGTAGAGCTAGAGGGGAGGTGGTTGAGAAAGTGGTGGAGATGGTGCATATTTGATTCCCTAGCCCCCTCCTCTAGAGTAGTGATTTTCGCCCTTTTGGACCACGCTCTTTGGGAAAATGACAAGATTTGGAAGATCATCACAGAAGAGAGGTTGCATTTAGAGCCATCGACAGAGGAAATACCGAAGACAAAAAGCTCATGTAAACTCTGTATTGCTTTTAAGTAAATATCTTTTTGATTAATCCCAACAGCATCTACAAATATCAGGAAAAATGATTGCACATACACACAGCCAGCACTCCTGCAAGATATATCATGTACGTCTCTGAGAGGCACAATTGCTTAGTGGTTAGGAAGATGGCTTGGAGCTGGGCGCCGTGGATTTTGGCCAGTGCTTCATCTCTAACAGTGGAAGGACCCCAGGCAACTTATTTCCTTCCCTCTATGTCTTTGCATTCGCATCTATAAGAAGATGATTAAAACACTGCCCGCTTCACTGCATTGCTGAACTAAATGATCAAAATGCATGAAAGTTCTTAGAGCAGTGTCTGACCTATAGTAAATCTTCAATAAATTGGGTTATTTGGGACCAAAAAGAAAGCGCTATATTCGGGAGTATCCACATTCTACCTGCAGTTATCCTTTCAGCCCCAGAGGGACATAAAGCCCACAGGTGAAATCACAGCCCTAGAGCCAGGATTTTCATCCAGTAAGGTGAGGACAGCAACAGTAGTCACAGAGAACTTAAAAACCACCCTCGCAGATACTGTTACTCACCAGAAGTATCTCAGCCCAGGAGGGTTTTCAAGCCTCTTGCTAACTCACCACGGAGCCACCCACAACTGACTCTGCTCATTTCCAGTTTCTGCACACTGATTACTAGCAACGTGCTTATTAGGACGCAATTCTATTGCAACAAAACAATGATAGCTATCTCCTGAGGTTTCTTATAAAATAGAGATTTTGTCTTTCATTATAACCAATAAAAACTTTATATTTAATATGTTGAGAGCTTAAGACATTGCTTCAGTGAGAACTAGTAATACATACAAAAAAGGTATATTGGGAATTTTTTTCATTATGAATGTAATATGTGATCATTATTAGAAAGTTATGGAAATGTAAAATCAAGAAAGTAATCATTCATAGTTTCCCCTCCACCTATTGTCCAACTCTTAAAATTCTGGTGAACTTCAGAAAAAATAAGTCTTACCTCTGTATTTTGGTTTGTCAGTTTCCTGGGAGGGCCATAGCTCCTGAACCTGAGTGGCCATTGATCTCCTTAGCATTAATGAGCCTGTTTGGTGGCCCTGGGTGGACCCCAGAGATGACAGGTAGGAAAAGTGTTTTCTCTGTGTGGATACTATGATCTCAGAGGCCCTGATCAGAGCAACAAGTTGACTTGCAGGATAGCCAGCTCCTAGGATCCCAGAAAATGTCCGGCCAATGCCATCTGGGAAGGCAAAAAGGGGGTGACGTACACATATGCACATATGTCCATGTGTACCTGGAAATTTTCTAGAAGGACTACATGCTACTTGTGATGGCTATTACCTCTGCAGAATAGGACTGAGCCTCTGGGGTAAATAAGACCTTCTTCGCATTGTATTTGTTTTTATTCATTTATCAGACACTTAACAGGGAGCTTTCTATATCATGTGTAGTACCATGTGCATGGGTCATTGTCCTAGTACTACAAATGTACAAAGAGATGCTGACTGATGATAGAGATAAAGAATCTATATGGTCCCTTCTCTCTCTCAGAGTAAGCTGTAAGGGGGTGGGGGCAAGGAAAGCACACTATAAAATTGCTGACTTGCTTATAAAAAATGCAACACAAGCAGACTGACACCTGTTGGAGACCTTCTAGGCTCCCTAAATCTCCAGATCTCCAAAATCCTTTATTATCTCTTAAAAAGACAACAATCCTTTATTGTCTCTCTTAAGTCCTGTAGATGCAGGAAGCCAAGGACTCATTCACAAACACCCTAAACTCTCTCCTACTGGCAGGGGAACAATTACTTTCTATACACCAGCTTCACAGATCATGGACATAACATCAGGCTAAATGATGCAAAAATTAAGAGGTACCTTTTGGAGAACAGATAATGGATCAAAAAAGTTGCAAGCAGCCAACCTACTGGGGTTGGTGCTACAATGGGCTGAGCCAGGGTGTGTACAAAGCACAAATGCAACAAGTGTGTGCACCTTTGATGTTGACTCCTGCTCTTTCCCTTCAGTTCCGCCTGCTCTGAAATAGCCACACTTACAATAAGCTATCAAGAGGGGTGCAGCGTATAGCCAAGTGTACATTCTCAGAGTATGTATGTGTGCAATGAAATCACTGTAATATCAGAGAGTAGAGGAAGGAATGTCAATAGAAGTGTTGCCATCTCCAGAGAAGGAAATCTGTGCTCAAGCAGGAAAAATATACTGAGTGTAGATACAAGAGTATTCTTGTAAACCAGCAGAGGAGAAATTAAGAGCAAAATTTTGGCATCAGACCAAATTAGCATCAGTTCAACTGGTTAAGCCACTGAATGACTTAACGATCTTGAACAAATAGCTAAACCTCAGTTTCTTTAATCCATAGGATTAAATGAAACCCTTATGTAAGACACCTAGCTTGATAGAGCACCTGGCATACAACAGATACTTTGTCAACACTGGGCATTATTGTACTCTTTGCAGAGGAGTGTACAGCAGATGATGTCATGGTATGTGGTTGAGGATGAGCATAATTTTTCTCTTTATAAGGATGAAGAATGTAAACATTCTCATATTCAGACTGGGTAATTCTAACCCAAGAGGAATGGAAATAGCCCTTGGGACTCTCAGTCCTGGCCCGGCCCCAAAGCAGAGCTACTAATTTCTTCTATAAAGTCATCAAACCTGCCAGTAGGAACCAAGGAAGGACTTGAACAGAAAGGCACCGTTTGAGGTTCATTTCCACAAACATCTCCCAAAGTCATGGCTCTGACAGGCCAGCACTGCGCTAGGTGTTCCGGAATGACCAAGAGGTATAAAACCTGCCCTGCCCCAAAGGGTTCCCAGTGTGCACAGAACACTAACCTGGATGCCAGTGGTGAGGTAGGGAGGGAGGGGAAGGACATAGATGGGTTATTTCCTCCACTGAAAGGCACTCACAGTGTAGATGGAGATGGGAAAAGATGTCCCACCTGAGCTTCAGAGAGAAGTGAGTCCACAATGACCAATGAGTATGGAGTCAACTTCAGGAAGAGTGCTGGGCAGCAGTGGGAAAGGGGTAAATTGAGGAAAGGGCTAGTCATGAAAACTAGCACTTAGTGAGATTGGCAGCCCTGAGTTAAGGCTGCTAAGAGTGGTTGGGGTAGGCAGACAGGCATGGGCACATTTCAGCAGTTTTCAATGGGTTTCCACCTCTCAGCACTCATCATGGGCTCCAGTGGTACCAATGGCTTCCTGCAGAAATTGCAGCTAAAATATTAAAAGTTTCTCATAGAAGATGCAGCTGCCAATATACCATAGGTGTGGCAATTAATAATAAAGATGATAACACCTAGCATTCAAAGGTCCCTTAATGTATTCCAGGTGCAGTTTCAATGCCTTGTATAGTATTAACTCCTCTCAGCAAGCCTACACTTATTTCCCCAATTTCTCTGAACCACAAAGAAGCTGGGATGACTTTGAATAACTTTTTGACAAGGTTGCAGTACCATCATTCATAATTCCTCCTCATGCCTGATGCTAGTTATTTTCCAGCCAGAACTGCAGATTAAGGTGCAGACTATGGCCATGAGGCTCAGTGAAACCAGACAACATGGGTGAGCCTTGACATCACTACCTTCGTCTTGTTAGCAATCTCTCCAAGTCAACTGAGAGAGCAGATCACAGACTGTACTTGAGTGTGGGGCCACTGTGTTGACCTTGAGCTCTATAAGAACATGCCTCATTACCAGCTCCCTCCTCGCATTGCCACATGTCTCTTCACTCTTTGGCTTTATCACTTGCCTTTTTTACACACCCTCCCACTACCAACTCCCAAAGGTCGTAATCACACAATGAAATGGCCATGTGGATCTCACTGTAGTCTTAACTGTTAGCGATTAAAACCAAGTTTGGAGACAGGATGGAAATGAGGCTAGTGATGTCCTTAACATCAGTGAACTAAAGAAGGCTGCACTTCACTGTAAGGAACTATTAACTGAACCAGTTTAATCAAAATCTATTTATCTGTTCTGGTGACATGTTGTTTAGACTGGCTCTAGCCAAGTGTTTTACCAACAATACCTCTGAGCACCTCCAAGGTACTCCAAAGTATACACTATTAGATGGTGCCTAGATGCTTACGTGCATGCCAAGAGAGTATACATCTGGGCACATGAAGACTGTGGACTAATACTGACAACGTACTATGGTTGAATCCTATTATGATCAATCTTGGGTCTCTGGAGTCCATCTAGACATAAAATACCTAGGTCTTCACTAACTGGATGAACTGCCTAAATTCTATAACAGGCTGGCAGATCCCCACTGCACTTGTGAAAACTTAGCTTCCAGAGCAGCCTTTCTCTGACAGCCAGCTGGCACAGTGAAAACAAAACCCCACTGAAGCACAAGGGAAAGAGAATCTATAGATGCTTATTTCTTAAAGGGTTTGGATTTCTCTCCCTTTGGCTTGGTGAAGCAGCTTCAGGGTCCTATCTCCTTGTCCCCATTGGCTTGTCTCCATTTCTGAGTGTCTCTGCTGTCCAAAAAGATTTACAGATAGCTCCAAATGGGTAAAAGTCAACCCTCAAAAGAATCAGGCCATCTGAGGGGTAACTTATTTAGTGACATGTTTCTAGTTCCAAACACTTCAACTTAACATCTGGCTTTGGCTCAGAGCAACACACCCACGACTCCAGCATCTTTGGTGTTCTCCAGGGCAAGGGATCTTTGAAGTATATTTTCCCTCCTCCTCCTCATCAGAATACTTGAGCCTTCCCCTACTCACCAGAGGAAAACCAAAAGTTTTCTTTTTTGTTCTGGATATCCTAGAAACTGTGTAGGGCTGAAGGGGAGATAAGACAAAGGGAAAACAGGAAACAAAGACTCATTTCCAACAGATCAACCCATCGTTTCCGTGGACAGAAGTCCCTACTCTGGCCTCCTAACTAATCTCCAGTTATTCAGAATCACTCTAGTGAAAGTTACATAAACACTCCATCACAGAGATCCACCTGCAATTGGCTCACAGCAAGAAATTGAATCAATCTAACCAATCTATGATGTCCCTTAAATGCTTATCTGATTCTAGTCTAAATCTACAGCGCTTACCTTTGTATATACTAAATAATTAATATAATTACATAGAATCTGTGTGATGCCTCTGATAAATTATGTGCCCAGAACTCAGGATGCATCACTTGGGAATCTTAATGTGATTTAACAGATAACACCCACTGTTTACCTGAATCATTTGTCAAATTCTGAAACTATGGTAATTTATGCATCCAGACTCTATCTGCATATGCATGCTACATTTATGTAGCTGATTTAGACGACTTAATCTTTTTTAGAAAAATCCCTTTTTTTTTCAGTTTGTGAACATAAGAAACTATATAGAATAAATCACTCCTGCAAAACCAAACCAAACCCAACTACCCATGCTGCTGGAATAACACCAATCAAAGAAAAGACAGCTGAGCCCCCCAGGGACTGTGGTGGTGCACTGAGGGAGCATTAAAACCAGGAATCAGCAGAATTGGCCTCTGGTTACGGTTTTGCTATTATTTATCTGTAGGACAGGAGGCAAGTCATTTAGCTTATCTGATCTTCAGTTTCTGTACATAATGTTCAAGTGCTTCTTTCTTTTTTTAATTCAGCCGGAATTCTCCCACACAGAGATACACTAAAATATTAACAGTGGTTATTTCCTTCCAGCCTTTTATCTATGCAAATTTTATTTATATCTATATCCTCATCCACATACACTTATCCATATTAATATCTATATCTTTAGAATAATATTGTATAAAGATGAGATAGAATTCTAAGCACTTTCCTGGCTCTAAAATATCTGAGATCCTGGAAATAATGAGAATTAACAATTGCCCCACCAGTGGTGTAGGAGGTAGAGTTAAGAGACCTGAAGTAAACTCTAATGGACTCAGAATCACTGGGGAGTAGGCCTTTGTGGGCTACTGAATATTCCAGATAGCTGTAAGCTGCTCAGCACAAGTGCAGGCTAATGTAGGCAAAAGGGACAGGGATGAAGAGGATAAGTAAACCCGAGATTTGGACAGCTTTGCAGACATTCTACAGGTAAAGAATCAGCACCAAACAATAACTATATAGACTAAAGGGACAGATGGGGGACAGATACCAAACAAATCAACAAAGCAGAAAAGTCATAAATTACTCCCAGAATCAACAAAAGTAAAGGAAACTGGAAAACATGGAAGTCTCATACTAAGGGTTAGTGGAGTTGGTTCAGCCTTTCTGAAGGGCATTTTGGGAACATTTATAATGCACTAGTATGAGAAATTGCAAAATTGGCCCTGATTTTTCGCCCCACTCTGAATCCATGACATCCACTATGTGTGATGGTTAATTTTATGTGTAAATCCATTCATCAGCTGATGGACACTTAAGTTACTTCCGACTTTTGGCATTGTGAATAATGTCGGTATCAACATCAGCTTGCAAATATTTGTCTGAGTCCCTGCTTTCAGTTCTTTGGGGCATATAAAGGATAAACAAAAAGTAGTGTGTATAAACAATGGAATATTATTAAGACATATAAAGGAAGAAGTTCTGACACATGTAACAACATGGATGAACCTTGAAGACATCATATTAAGTGAAATAAGTCAGATACGAGAGGACAAATATTGTATGATCTCACTGATATGTTATAATTAGAATAAGAACATTTATAGAGCCAGAAACTAAAATACAAGTTACCAGGAACTGGGTTGGGGGTAGGGAATAAGGAGTTAATGCTTAAATGGTACCGAATTTCTTTTTGGGATGATGGAAAAGTTTTTTTAATGGATTGTAGTGATCATAGCACAACATTGTGAATGTAATTAACAGCATTGAATTACGTATTTTAATATGGCTAAAAGAGGGGATTTTAGGTTGTATCTATGTTACTAGAATAACATTTTTTTTTAAAAAAAGCAACCATAAGACTGTAATACAGTAAGCCCTAATGTAAACTATGGATTATAGTTAATTGTAACACTTATAATAATATTTCATCAATATCAAATTGTAATATTTCATCTACCACACTAATGCAAGGTGTTAATAATAAAGGAGTATATGAGAACTCTATTTTCTGCATGATTTTTCTGTAAATGTACAATTTCTCCAATAAAAAAAATTATGTTAAAAAATGTGTATTTCTCTGTTCTGTTTCTATGAAGAACCCTGACTAATACACCACATAAGCACCTCCCAGTTGTGGACAGAATGACTTGCCCCTTGACTTTGGGCTCTGATGCAAGTAAAGGCTTGAAAAGCATCTGCATGTATGTACTTGCCTGTGCCTCTGCCAATGACATGAGAACATGCCTGGGTCAGTCTTCTGGAGAATGAGGAACAATGGAACAGAGATAGGTCACAGCTAGCCTAGAGTAGCCAGCAGCTACCCAATACCCAGACATGAGACTAGGTCCAGCCAAGATCAGCAGAGCCACCTACCAACCTCCGCTGCCCTGAGTCATGTCAACAATGGTTATTGTTTATGCCTCCAATAAACAATAAACAATAAAGTTTATTGCTTTGCAGCATTATTGCGGCAATCGATAACTAAGAACTTGGTTTTCAACTAAGAGTTTGTCCAAAATAAATCTTCATAAATATGGACATAAAGATTTGCCTGCAAGTATGTTCATCACAATTTTGTATATAAAAATCAAAATTGTAGAGACAACATACATGACAATAAGAGGAGATTAGGTAATTATATCATGGCACATCTGTATATAATGATATACCACCCAGACTTTGATGTTATAGAACATCATTTACTAAGATGAAAAATTTGCACAATGTAGCCAATTGATTATCAAATTATTTATAGAATGATTCTATATCTGTAAATATCTATTATATAATTTGACAGAAAATGAAAAGCAGACACACAAATACCAAAAATGAATAGTATTCTTCTGTGGATGTTGTATTTGAGAATTTAATATTCTTCATTTTGTTTATGTGCCATTTTTACAATGAACATGTCTATCTTTAGCAATGATTTTAAATATAATTGAAAAATTAAGTTGAAAGCCCTCAGCAGACAAAGCCACTGCAGAAACCTAAGGGAAGAATTGAGATGGATAAATCTGGACTGATAGTAATCAGAAGCCAATGCCACAGAGATGGCAGAGCAAAGGAGAAGGCAAATGCCAGCAGAAAAGGTTTGACCAGGGTGAGAGCTACTCTTTTACTTGCCTCGCTCCATTCTCTCTTTTTTTTTTAACTTGGGATGGAGAGAAAAAGGACAGCTGCATTATTAATGCATTAATTATGATAATATTCTGCAGGCAACTAATACATGTCAAACCATCTTCATGCCAAATTGAAAACTGACATTTTTGCTTCATGAATACTGCTCCATCAGTGACATTTATTGTACATTCCCAATCTTGCAACAGTGAATGTCAGGTCAACTATCAAGCTTTTGCTTCTTTTCCACTTTATTTTTAAAGCAGTGCGCTGTCACTGTTAATTGTGATGCAAAGTCAGATTACACTCAGAGAATTTGAGGCTTCTCGCTTCTTAATACTTTGCTTTGGTCCCTGGAAAACTACACTAAACCAAGAAGGCCTGGCCACTCTTGTCTTCTTTTTCTGTTTAAATTTGAAATCGCCACCCACCACCTCTGCCCTACGACTCGCCTTAACTCTATTTTTTGTTTCATTTTCCTTCAGAGTATTTATTATCATCTAGCATATTGTATCTTTATTTTTTTGCTTACTACTCCATTAGAATATAAGCTCCATGAGAGTAGTAATCTTTGTTTTATCTCCTGCTGTATTCCCAGCACTTAGAACAATCTAGCACACATTAGATGTTCAATAATTATTTGCTGGATGAATGAATCAATGAATGAGCTACTTTGCATTAGTGGGTTTCTTGGAATCCCCAGAGATGAGGTGTTTTATCCAAATAGTTTATCCCATTAAAGCCAAACAATTATTTTCTGACCTCCAACTTATTAGTGGCCTAAAAAAATGGATTTTTTAAAATACTGCATCATTCAGGTATTCATTTTTCATCTCCCATTTCATATTCACTCTTGACAACCTCAGCTGTGCTCCCCCCACCATATATCTATTAAATTACCATCCTATAAACTCTCATTGGCCACCAATTCCCAAATGCCATGTTTCCCTGAAATTTTCACCAACCTCAGTCTATAAGGTTCTACAGCAACCAGAAAGCATTTATTCATAATTCATTAGGTGCTCATCACTGGACTAAGGGAGGAACAAAGAAGAAAAGAAGAAAGCATCTGATCACAAAAAATATGCAATATTTTTGAGAAAAAAGGAAACTCTGGATGTGATGATATCTGGAAATTTTGCTATAATTTCAAACTTATTATGTCCGTGGTTGAGCTTAATATTTCTCTGCCAAACCTTCCTCCCAGTTTTTTTCCTATGAAAGTGAAATATAGTCAATATAATTAGTCAAATTCATAAAAGTGTGTCATTATTATTTAGTAAATAACATTTATTGATGATGACTGATTATAAGCATGGCAATTATAAAAAATAAAACATGACTTTTCACTAATAAAGAAATAAGAAAGAAAGTGAAAAGCATCCTTTATGTTTAAGAAATAATGTGTGTTTGGGAGTGTGTGTAAAAGTTCAAGTCAATAAAATTTTATTCAGTGAATAAAGATAAACCACTGTCATACTGCGTAAGACAATTCATGACAAACAGTTACTAGGTATGTAAAGTTGAAGGCATGAAGATATGCTCTCCCAGAGTGGAGACAGGCTTGGCCACTGGGTGCCTAGAACTGCATTAGATGTTGCAGGAGACACATAGAGGAAGAAATCACTCCTGTGCTGCCTCCACTACGGGGGCTGGGAAGCCACATGGCATCATTGCTATTATTCCAAGAAATAGCTTTCTTCCTCAAAAAGACATCCAAAGCAATCAGGTGTCTAAAATAAGCCTATATTTATTAAACATAAAGAGCTGTCCTCTATACTGAAAGAATGTCTTTCCTACATTTTGAAGTTAAAATCACCCTTTCTTTTACGATACAGTGGTAACAATATTTGACAAACATTTTATTTAAAAAATCCTTAGTAGGCAATATTAGTCACCATGATTAATTTTAAAATATTATATGGGTTTCCTTGAAACACAAAATTTGGTTAATCACTACTCTACTATTCTAGACCATCCCACCACCAACAGAAAAGGCATCTACTGATGAGCTCAGGCTATGGCTGTAGATGTGCATGTAACCAAGTCTGGTTGCACTGAATTGATCAATGTGGTCAGAAACATCAAGTAGCATCCAAGCAGCAAACCTGGCCTCTAGGGAGAATAGAAGTTTCTACAATCTGACATGACCATGTAAGGCTCAGAGATTGGTCTGATCCAAAAGAATGTTTTAGATCCAGGTTCAGAGATAGGCCACGATGGCCCCTGGGAACTGAGCACACTACAGACTTATTTGTATAACCAGCCTCTCTAGACTAGGCTACCTAGAGGTCACGAGAAGACCAGCTATATTTCATGTGGGTGGCATCTCTCCCATACAGAAGAGCAAGCAAGAGAGAGAGAAAGAGAAACAGAGACAGAGAGAGACAGAGAACCTGTAGCTGAAAAGACTGATGAGAAAAGCAACTGGAAAGAAGTACAGTCAGGCAGCTCAACATTATTGTCAGTAGAAACTACAGATGTGAACCGTAATTACTTTCCCCCCCAACTCTGTTCATGTTTCACAAAC